>JXPQ01016938.1:30780-42508 GCA_001014675.1 Ephydra gracilis
AGAAATCTTTCTTTTATATATTTATAAGTGATCAGTTATTTATTATATTTTAAAATATTATTTATTCCAAAGGGAAATTTTTTCATTAGATGCAGAAAGTGTATTCGAGTGTACTTTTGATTCACAATTTCTTTTGATAACAATAAAATTAAGATATTTATATTAATTATACAAATAAATATTTTAGTATTATTGCATAATAACTAACGCAATAACATAAACTATCCAGCAATACAATAACTGCAATACACTTTGTTCTCATAAAATACACATATGCTGAAAGGGTTGCACATTAATTAAGGTAATGCTGTGCAATCCCTGCTACATCACTATGGGTGTACGATCTGCAAATTAAATAAGAAATAATGTTTGACAAGATCTCAATGAATATACCATTCATTTTAAGAAGTTTTTATATATAATTTATTAATTCATTAATAAGATATTCCAATACCGATGTCGAAGCTATATATATACGTATCTATGCCTCTTATATTTACATAATATATAAAAAAGTAATATAAACAAGTAGAAATGTTACAGTAGGCTTGGTCCAACAGTATAACACACGTCACTTTATAATTAAATAAAAACCGTGAAAACACATTACCTCAAATAACTTTGGAATAATTTAATTAATTATGGAAACATTTTTGTACCCCTTTTTGCGGATTAGATAGGCGCCTGAATTCAATAAATTCATAGTACGTACATTAATTATATTTGTTCACTTAATCCTGGAATATAATAAAATTTGAATGTAACCTTTGCATGATTAAGCAGTCCGGCCTCTATTGACACCACCTAGGTGAACTGGAGACATTTCTAATTTTCATACAATCGCGCTCAAATCCGGTGTACACATTTATTATAATCATATTCATTTAATACTCAAATTTCGTTAAATTGAAAAGAAAATTGTGCACAATTGAGCATTAAAGCCTATTGAGACCAAAAAGGTAGAGCGTAGGTACCTCTAATTTTCCTGCAATCCAGCTTTTTTTTTAATACAAATATTGATTGTATTTATGTTCAATATATAATGAAATTTTGTTAAATTAAAGTGATAATTATCGGTAATTCTGCATAAAACCTTTTTTGGGACTTTATAGGTGTACTGGAGGTACTTCTGATTTTTATTCAATCATGTCATTTGTGGAACACGGTTACATGTTTTAATTTTCCGCTTGATTTGTATTGATTGAAAAATATTAATTTTAACGGCTGCAGAAATTGATAATAATTAATTTTAATAAAAATCTGTATAAATAGGTGTTCTAGAGGTACCTCAAATAATGCTCGGATCTAGACTAATTTCAAAGAATATGTGTACCAAAATTCGTTTATCTAGCTTTAGCCGTTCTTTCTATTTTTAGTAAACAGACGGACGGACATGACTCAATCATTTCTTGCGGTCATGCTGATCATATCGGTATATATTTTGTGTGTGACCATAACTAAATACACTTTGCCAATTGGATTGGCGACGTGTATAAAAATATACTTCTGTTAACAGGAAGATAGTATTATGACCAACGCCTAGTTCAGAAGTGCACTTATTTTGAAAAAGCACTTATTTTGAAAAATAAAAGAAATATAATCTCAATATTATTTTTTGGTTATTCAAAAAATTAAAATTTTCATTGCACTTTATAACAGCTTTTATAACAGCAGTGCTGAAAAGTTCTGGGCCAACTTGGAAAAAGAAAACTTTTTGATATATATAATATTTCGAAACCATATTTAAGGTACGATTTAGTTTATGCCTTCAAATAGTTCTCATTTTTTGCGATTACCTTTTCATTGGCGCTAAATTTCCTTCAAGCGAGCATTCTGTTGAAGTATGAGAAAGGGAATCAATCCCTGTAAGACAGGTCTGGGGAACAAGGTAGATGCAGAAGCAATTCGAAGTCCAATTTACTTGTGACACGCTGAATTATCCAAGGAATTGCTAAATATTCATATTCCTCCTGTTGTATTTCGATGGTAGTGTAAACCGAAAATTTTAATAATAAGGTCTAGACATTTAACATAAAATTCAAAATTATTGTTACCCTTTAATAATATTTTAGATATTGCCGCTGAAAACATTTTGAATACCACTCATATAACATAGCAATACAATTCCGGAAAATGACAGGATCCACAATTTTATTTTTGTCGTTTCGAATTTTTTTGAATTTATAAAGTACAAATAAAATTTGATTTTATCAAATAAGTAATAAAGTCGTTAGTAATAAATAATAATATAAACGTTGAAAATATAATATTAAACCTATTAAAATGTTATGTAATATATAAGTAAAATATTTAAGCTAAATATATGAATAGAGACATTCATTTACTTTCTCGCGTTTAGTTCAAAATAACATAAATTATTATTTTTGAACAGCTTAACAATAAAATTCTTCTGTATTCCTTAAAATCAGTTTAAAATACACAACTTTAATGTTTTTTTATATGCATATCTGCATAACCTATGTGTAACGAGAGGCTATGACCGATATGATCTGCAGCTTTACTTAAAACCTATTCATTTTCATATTATTAAAGATATTGATAAAATATTAAATATCATTTTTATACAAAAATATGTATTACAACTTTCCCTGTTTTTTTTTGGGCAAAATTTTATTAACAATTACGAATTCTAAAAAAAAAAATACTTTATTTAATTAAATTCGAGAGAAACTAGTCCACTCCGCTATTTTGTTAAATGCTTTGCCGTATTCTGCATAGCTAAGGTACAACCATGTCGAAAATTTTGTTACCACAGCAAACTTTATATTTAATATGACACGCCACAGCATAATTACATAGCTGTGATAAAACAGTATAATTACATTTGAAATATACGAGGAAAACTACAGCGGTGATCACACGAGATGTTTTTTGTAAAACGTCAAATCTTCTCCAATAAAATGTAATAAAAAGTGTTTTTTTCTCTCCAATGGCCTTATGTGTGTTTACTGTATTATGCTATAGTAAACGAAGTGCTCATAGCAACAAAATAGGTCTTTGACACTCCTTTTTATATTTTTACAAAACATGAACAGTGTTTTGCACTTGCTTCAGTTGTATATCAAGTCATGGGAATAATTATGTTACGCCCAAATGCACCCCTTTTAAATATTTGTTCACATTCATTCATATTTCATTTTAACAAAATTCCATTTCATGAAAAAATATTAAATGTTCTGGTGCACTCGCTGTATTAAACTAGCATTATTGCAGTAAAAATGTTATGTCTGTGAATGAAATGCTTGGTATTGCTTTTGAAGCAATGATGTGTTTTTATTTATTAAGATTAACTTAAAATTAAAAGTATAAGGTAAAGAAATAGAAGAAGCAATAACTGCATAGGCCTTCCGCTTCTACTGAGTATTACATTTGGGAATTAATTTGAGAGCTTCTTTAGCAGAGGCGTAGGCTAATATGTTGCCTTTTATTTTGCAGTGCCCTGGTACCCAGATTAAGTTTATGTTGGGGTCGGAGATGAGTGAACCGTAAATGTTGGTATTGTTAGTGTTGGAGATAGCCTTGAGAGAGGAGAGGGAGTCGGTACCGACGACGTTATTTATCGGTTTAGCCATTGAGAAGGTTGATTGCCAGATGGTAATAATTTCAAAAAAGGAAAACTGTGAAATAGAAGGGTAGTAGTTGTAGAAGGGAAAGATTATAGTATGAAAGGAAGAAATTGCAAGAAAGGAGTATATAGGATTAAATGAACCATCAGTGTCAAGCAAAGTGTGGTCGGAAAGTCGGTGACGAAGTTCATGAAAGAGGGAGGTGTATATATTGGGGTTTGTTGAGGGTTTAGAGGAAATGTGAATAGAAAAGTCGATTGTATCGTAATTTAGTTTCCATGGGGGTGATTGAATTGTGACGTTAGTGGGTAGGAGGAAAGGGATGTGTAATGTGTTTCCTAATTTTATAGTTCTGGATATAGAGGATTTAATTATAAGTTTTTGTGTTTCTGAGCATAGAAAATGGAGGAGAGATAAGACGTTAGATATTAGAAGTGTGAGTTGCAATTAAATTTGCTGTGGAAGAGAACACCTAGGATTTTTAGCTCCTTCGATTTAGTGATTTGGAAGAACTAAGTGGATATATGCAGTCATTTTCTTTTCCGGCAGAAATGAATGAAATGACATTAAGATGTGAAGCTTTGCTCCTGAACAGTTGCACCAAGGCCAAATGTAATTGAAAAGGGAGTTCAAATTGACTGTTGGATCATTTGTTATTTTGTGTTTGATGATGATATTGTAGACATCGGTGTAAGAGATGAAATCTATTTTTTTTTGTGAGGAAAATATTTGAAAAAGGTTGTTTAAACGTATAAGGAATAAGATAAGGGATAGTGGAGGTTCCTGACGGAATTAATTTTATACCGGAGTATTGAGTGGATTTTTTGGTAATTATTTGTATATTTTGCATGAAGAGAAATATATATTTCAAATTTTTGGGACTTTTTTCCATTCAACTAGATGGTCTAGTATAGAGTGAACCGCGACTCGATCAAAGACTTTTTCAAAGTCTAGAGAAATAATTGTTATATGGCTTTTGGATGAAATCGATTTAGCAATCTGATGTACTAGGTACAGCAGAGCCCCTGTGACGCTGTACCCTCTCTTAAAGCGAAATTGCCAGATGTGAAGGAGGTTGTTTTTTGAGACGTAACAATATGGCTATGATTTGGCTATGATTTTGTCTAGAAGTTTAGATAGGCAGAAGTTGAGAGATATAGGTCTGTATGAAGTCGGAACAGTTTTGTCGGTAGAAGGTTTAATAATTGGAATGACTGTTCTGATTTTGTATTGTTGCGGGATAAAGTTGTGGAAGATGTTATTGTATAGTTGTAGAAAGCGGAGTTTCATGCACTTTGCTAGATTCTGTAGCGCTTGGAAGGGTATTCTATTGATTTCGGGTGTTTTATCTTCTAAAGATTGAAAAGCACCTGAAATTTCATTGAGTGTGATTAGATAGTCAAGGTGAAGTGGTTTGGGGAGTGGTAATGGAATACCTTGTAGATATCTGAGTTTGTTCGTTAGAATATTTTGGTGATAGTTGTGGTCTTTAGAAATTTCAGACTAGTAGGATCCAAGTATATTTGCTATTTCGGAATTCTGAGTTATGAATGATGATATATTAGAGCATTGAAGGAAGCGGATTTTGTTGCTGATTTTGTAGCCAGTGAATCTTTTAATACCTTTCCAAATTTGAGAGGAGGGTGTGGAAGGGTTGATTTCAAATGTAAGTACGCGGATACACTGAGCTTTGGGTTTTTTTTTTTTCAAATTTAAATCAAGCGGTGCATTATCGATATCGGAATAAGCTGTGTTGGCTTCTATTTTTCTTAATATTGGACCAGGATTGTACCTTTTCTTAGAAAGTCTATATGTCGACTTCACCAAGGTACACATTTTTGGTAAATGCAGGGTTTGTTTTGGCGAATGGCTTTGTTGCAGGCTTGGATAATAATCTTCCGTACTTGTCCTTGTCCTTGTCAACACGATATGTGATGAATTGCGGTTTGAAGATGTAGGAGAGTCCTCTTTTGGATGTCAGCTTTTGCAGTCTCCGGTGAATAGTGCTGGGGCATTGGATGCAAGAAAGGAGTTTGTGAGTTGGTTTAGATGAAGTGTTTGTGAGGAGTAAAATAACAGTAAAATATGATGAGTTTCTCTTTGGAAAGAATTTTAGCTGTAATAGCTTAAAATTCTGTATCAGTAGGTAATTGTTTCATTAAATTCAATTATGTATTAGTAGGGCAACACCCCGCACCCTCTAGCTTGGGAGGATTTGCTACTTTAGAGCGTATAGTTGATAGGGATAGGAAATAGTGAATGATGATTAAGGTGCGTTTCTCGAAGTGAGATTATCTTTGGGATATGTTTTTTAATGAGAATAGAGAGGTTGTTAAGGTTATGGTAACCATTTACATATCACTGGAGAACGATCATAACGGTATTACAGTGAATATAAGTGGTAATAAGCCAAATAATAGTTTAGTATGGTAAGAAATAAAAAATAATTTAATATATATAGTATAACTGTTCCTTAGGTTTGATTGATGTTAGAGTCAAGTTGCTGTCCGTAAGATTAGGAAAGTCTTGTAATATGACCTGAGGAATGGATAAGTCTGATGCAGTTTTGCTAAGTTGTGGAGCATCAGTGATGCTGTCGAGCTTTTGTTGAGAAACTGTTTGAGGCATTGGTAAGCAATTCTGTGTTTAAGTTTGCGGTTAATTTTATGAGTTTTTTTTTGGATGATGGGAGCAGTTGAGGTTGAGTTGAGCGAGTTAGTAGTAATATGTGTGTTATGTTCGTTGATTGAGTTTATATGAGTGCTAATATTAATTTGAGTCAAAGTCGGCTTGCTGGTGGTGTTGTTAGCTTGTATTACTGTTTCAGCGTCGTGAACGATTGCGTTGTTAGTATTGTTGCGTTGTTGATGTTTTGTTAATTGTCGAAGTGACGACTTGTGAGAAAAGTGGTTTCCGTGTTTTCGCTAATAGTATGATGTGAAATTCAGAGTTGAAGTTGAATATGGCCCATGCTTGTTTCATTGTACATCTTTTCTCAATTTTTATTTTGTTTATCGATTTGTGTTTGAGGAATGTAGGGCATGCAGAGTCATATGCTGTGTGGGTGTCGCTCTTGCAGAATGTGTCCGGAGATGTCTATTTTACAATGTTGGTTACGTGTTGGCTCACAGCATTCTCCACAGCGTTGGAGTATTCTGCATTTTTTGTTTGTAGGTCCAAATGTTGGCTGTTGAAACATCATCTAGGTCTGGAGATGGTGTCATCTGAATCTGTTGTTGCTGGGAGCAATGGTAAACTAACATAGTGCTGTTTAATACGTTAGTGTTATGAGTGAAGTTTTTTTTTTTTTTTTTTTTTTTTTTTTTTTTTTGTATTTTTAAAATAAACAACAAATGAGAGCACACGTTTGTAGTACAATATTAAGAACAAAAGTTAATTAAAACTTTAGTTAGGTTTTGTTATATTTAATTAAATGCAAAAGGTAAAAACTTGCGAAAATTAGTGCCACAGCAGAAAGGGCGACAAAGCTTAAAAAGACGTCTGCACACGAAGCAGTTTTCAACAAAAACTGACAATGATTTGTGTTTTGCTTTGAGTAGCTCCATAAGTAGTGGTGCCGAAAAAATTGAGTGAAATAAATTCGGCGAATGGCTTGTACGTGGTTTTAATTAAATTCGCGCTTTAAAATTATTTAAAATTATTATATTATAAGGTAATTGCTGTGCTGTATTATATTATAAGGTAATTGCTGTGTTTACCATATGGCATTTAGTTATTTGAATGGGTATGTGTCAACTGCTATGCATATTTCATGTCACTATGCTTTGCATATTTTAATGCCCAATAAAGTTATTGTATCATTACAGACAAGAGAAGACTTAGGGTTCTTTCCTATATATATATACTACTGTATACAAATGAAAACGGGAATGTTGAATTTAAATTGCTTGGGTATTTCGATAGGCAAAAATATTTTTATTTTCAAGTTGGCAGCAACTGTAACTGTTGATGTGTGTGAAACTATGCTTTCTGACTACCAGGACAAACTGAAATGCATGATTACAGGAGATGAGACGTAGATCTATGCATACGACCCGGAAACAACCGAGCAATCAAGCGAATGTCGCGCCAGAGGAGAGCCAGACCAAAAAGATCACGTCAAAGTCGCTCAAAAATCAAGGTCCCGTTGACAGTTTTCTTCGATTACCGTGGTGTTGTGCATTACGAATTCCTTAGAACTCTCCACAAGAATTATGGAGACAACTCTTGGCTTTTGCACCACGATAATGCATTATCTCACACTACATTGATTTTTCGTGAGTTTTTCGTCAAAAATGTAACCAATATCGTTCCGCAACCATCCTATTTGCCTGATTTGGCTCTGTGTGAACTCAAAAGACCACTCCGCGGACACCGGTTTGAGTCGATTGAAGCAATTAAAGGAGAATTGCCGCTCTATGCCAGTAAGCGACTTTGTAGCATGTTTGGAGGAGTGGATAATACGCTGGCATTGCGTCGGGTGGGTATAAAAAAACAAATTCCCGTTTTCATTTGTACACAGTTGTATATATATTTTAGATTGCAATAAGTCGATCTTGTCAGTATGGAAGCCTTGACCTGCAGAATATGCATTGACGTTAATGACTTTTCAAATCCATGTAGAACATTCTTTTGCTGAATTCAAACCAAAAAGCCGATTTCATGAAAATTTCCTTGAAAATCGCAGTTTACAGATGTTCTATAATTACTGCTTGAATTTATAATAATTTATGGATACACGCAATTTTATTGTATCTTTCAATTCCATCATCAAATACATTTGCATCGCCGTCATGAATAATATAATTATAACGGGTAAATTTGATTTCAGTGATGGAAATATAATGTTCAAGTCCCAACCTTCCGCTCATATTGCGCACGTTTGAATTTTTTCTAAGAAAAACGGAAATACAAGGAGGAAAATCACTTTTGTTAGCATTAAGTAAAATTGAGTAGTAAATGTTGATGCGCAGAGGTTGTGTTGCTCACATACTTGAAACATGAAATGGGATTATGGGATTTTGCGTATATTGACCCTTATTACATTGAAATAAATGTATGAACAGTAATAATTGAAAAATTTTTTTAATTTCATTTTTAATTAAATGGATTTTATACTTTCACATTAAATAATTTTTTTTTTTTAATTTATTTTACTTTGATTTGAATCGAAATGATTTCATATTAAGACAAATAGAACGTATTTTACATATTTCAAGTCATTTATATTCCGTTTAATTGATCAACTATGAATTATTCAATGTTCATTAAATATTTATCAAAAACATAATACATTCGACCCTCAGTCTAAAATACAGCTGACGTAAAAAATGCGAGACGCTACAGCTTGATGGATTTGTTTTTCAGTCTCATCCATGCCCAATTACCTTATAACAAAATATTTCTCAAATATTAACATAAGCAATTTTACATTTCAACTATTCTTCTGATTTGGCCTTAATCAAAAAGACAAAAAAAACTTCTTTTTTTTAATTCTAGATTATACTAAAGAACGGTTGTGTATATATTAGAAAAACATACATGATAAAAATAAAAAACATATAGAAATTTGGTTATGATTCCTTCTTATTTCCTCAGAAATGTGAAATAGCAGTGGTATATCTTGACAAACAAAATGGTGGCAAACGGAATCCAATGGATATTGACCATTTTCCGTACGGTCTCTTTCACATAATATTTTTCTTAATGTTTTTAATTGCCCCTTACTACCTAATTTAGGTATTGACCTCAGTAATCTCACAGGGCATTGAATGCTCAGCGCAGCCTCAGCTCGGCGTTGTGTCGTCAAAAGGCGTGAAGACAGTCCTCAGTCAAATGCCGTCCTCAAGTCAGCTCCGACCTTCACAGCACATTCAAAGTTTTTGAATGTCATTTCGGAGCCTTATATGTTTCTCCAGGACATGATAACGTATAGGTGATTCCTGTGTAGGGAGTTAAGAGTGACTCTAACACAGAAAAAAAGATTGTGAATGTCCATTTGGTTTCCTTTGGCTGTCTTCACGGATTATCTCAATGTGAAGATGAAGATCAAGTCGATGATTTATTTCAGATCGGAAGCCAATTAATTTCGTCATAAACGGATGGCATCGTTCAGACCTAATTAATCAATCGGTTTAAATGAAAAAATAAAAACTTTTGTAGTCAGTTCGATTTTTGCGAAGACGCGGATTATAACTATATTGATTTTTCATGTTGTGCTGATTATACACATTTTATATCGCCCCGTAATAATACGGAAATATTGTTTGAAATTTATAGTTCAAATCAGTATATTGGTTTAATACAGTGGTACTTCAAATATGATGCCATATTTATGACTAATTCTGAACAAAACTGATAAGTTTTTCTGTTATTTTTCGCAAAAGCCAAATAATTCATAAATTTTTTTTAGTTACCTAAGCAGAACGCATAAAATTTTAAATAACTCGAATACAAAACGAAACGCTCTGCATATATTTGAAAAGCTTTATATTTATCTGCAGTTTTTGGACAGCTTATTTGGCAGCTTACGGGATGACAAAATCGACTCCAAATAATGCCTTGCAGCTGCCAAGGTAAGAATGCGCTTCTACGCAAACAACCTGTCCCGCAGTCTTCCTTCTTCATTCTCGAGCACCTGATGTCAAGGTGCAGTGGTGAAACATCGACGAATGTGTGCAATCTGAACATTGGTTTCCTAGGCGCAGAAAACCACGTTTTATGCTGAAAAGTGCCAGGAAGTAGCAATTGAAAAGGACGTTGCTTAACATGCCGCTATGAGGTCTGCCGTGACAAATTCTACGACAGATGCCGTGAATAAAAGAGAGAAGCGAATCAACTCTTCGTGTGGCTTGAAAATTCTTTCAAAAGATGAAACTCGTGGCTGAAGGATTTAATCCCGGAGCTTCATACTGCAAAGATTAGGAAGGTAATCTCGTGAGAAATGTCAAGAGTATATTCAGCTTATTGAGGTTACAATTCAAAAATATTCTGAATGGCGATGACGTTGATAATTCTACAGAAAGAAGGTGCCACATCTGTCATTCACATTCTATAAAATTTTCAGCTTCATAGCTCGCCATTTGTAAAAGTGTCGCTGTAACTTTAAAAATGTATTAAATTAAAATTAAATTTTGTATTAGATGGTTCCAATAGTTAAAAAATATTGAAAGTGTTTGAAAACCGTTTCGGGAACGATCAACAACGAAAACCGACGAAAAAATCAACATAATAAAGGAATCGATGACCGTTGACCGCAATGCGTCCCTAAACAGAGATGGTAGAGGAGTTGCAAATTGCTTTTAGATCCGTTCGAGGCATTTTGGGTAATAATTTCGGCCTCAGACGTGCTGCTCAAAAGCTGGTACCGAGAGATTTGAATTTCATGCAAAAAAGGGACAGCGTTTCCATGACCAATTCCAAACCAACAATCATCAAACGGTTGATTAACGAAGACAAAACGCGACGAGAAATGGAGAAGTATGACAAACAATCCACAAATCAAATGAATGATTGGTGTGCTCTGAACTTTCGCCACCGACAAAACCAAGTTGTTTTCAGTCAAATGATAAGGCAATAGTCATAGTTATCATGAAGTACAGCAGTATTGTGTATGATTAATTCTTTTACAAAGACAGATCCTGAACAAGGAGTATTATTTATGCATCTAACGTCTACATAAAGCCATTCGCCGAAAAACTCCAAATTCGTGGGCAAACAAATCGTCAATCTAGCACCATGCAACGCACTGTCACACATAGCCATTGTTATCCGTGACAATTTGCCAAACGAAATGGTATTCAACAAACATGAATGCCAATGACGTATGCGATAGAATTATGAGATGAATGACACAAGTGGTTCACAGTCTGCATACGAAGAATCGTTATGAAGAAATTCAGTTTTCTGACGAGTGTATCGACTCGTAAAAGGGTCATTCAATAAACAGAATGATTTTGTGTTTGCTCAGTCATCAGTCGTAGGTAATTGTCAGGTGGGAGTGAGCTATGTTATCGAGATCCATTTTTGCGATAAATACAATGGCTAGAGTATATTAATGGACTTTTTTCGAATCCATCGTGAAGAATTTGAACGAATATTTGCCAATCAGCCGTGGGCTCTGCAGCAAGTCTATGCTCCAG
>JXPQ01016988.1:3045-13049 GCA_001014675.1 Ephydra gracilis
TTTTACTCTGCTGGCGTTCTAAGACAGAATTGCACAAATCCACTTGCAATATCATTTGCCAAGTTTTGATGCATTTTCATGCAACTTAGCAATGCGCACAAAAATTGCTTGAAATCCATTTATAACTGTCTTAGAAATTTGCATATGAAAACAATCAATATGAAAATTTTAATTTATTTTCTGTTGCATCAACTCACTGCTCATTGTTGTTGATTATTTTAATGCCACATGCCGGCAAACAGAGCTCACACATATTGCTTGCACAGAAATCATAAAATAAAAAGTAATTTACATTTCAATTATAATGCTCGAGTAAACAGAACTTGCAAAACAATGCATGAAAATAAATAAATTTGCTAAGCAAAGACTAAATAAAATTAAGTTTTAAAATAAAATGGAAATTTCTTAATGAAAAATTTCGACACGCAAAAGCGTTCGCATGCACAATTTTCAATATTTCACACATACAGAGTAGCACTTCTGCAATGTGTTGGATGCAATCAATATGAAAAATTTAAAGCAGTAACTGTCATTATTTAGCAAATACTGTAACTGGTGTATATTTGTTATTATTTTCGTTTTATTATTTATTGCTTCAGCTCCATAAGACATAGCACATATTTGAATATGTTTTGCTCTCAGCACAAGTAATGGCACTTCTGACTATTTACTGTGTGAGAAGCTTGTGCAGACACAGTTGGAAACGAAAGTACGGCTATCTGCTTGTGCAGCTACTGCAACAATACGCAACATTACTAAGAAGAGTCATTTAATTCTCACTTAAGCATGGCGTATAGTATTAAAACTTTCGCTGAGTGAGTGCACAAAAAAGCTCTATTGTACCCGGAGTGTAACTAGGGTGCATAGCATTGTGGAGCGGACAGCTAGATTAAAGCACTCCGATCGTAAGGCTTTCCAGCCACAGATTCGGTTAAGAATTTAGATCGTCATTCTGACGCCACGACGTAATACCGTAAGGTGGAAGTGGTAGGTGTTTTAGTGAAAGAGAAATGGAGGAAAAAACGCGGAGGAAATGGAGGAAAAAATGCGGTGTTGCATTGACAATTGCTTTCGTAATTTTGGGTGCATGTGCAACAGCAGTCGAAAAATTGTAGTTCGCAGGCTAACACGCAGATGGCGCTAAAAGTATTAAATCTGTATGATATAAAATTAACCGTAATCTTTGAAACACTCGTGTACAAAAATGACAGCTATCGAATTATGAGTTGGTGAGATAGATTATTTTGGGTGAACCTTATTAGTTTGAATAAATTTGGTGCAAAATAATTTATTGCTTTTATTGAGAAGAAAATAAAAAGCTTTGCCGCTGGAGCGAGGTTTTGGCAGTGTAAAAGTTATTTGGACCTTGCACTAAGGAAATCAATAAGTGATTAGTTGTTTTATTAGGTAAAATGAAGCGAAATGAGCACCTATGACGATGCACGCAGTAAATGTCCAAATTAGGCTATTACCGACGAAAACATAAAAAAATCCAAAAATTGATTTTAACATGACCGCAAAATGAGGTTGATCGCTATAGCTGAGGTTCAAAACAATGTGCTCACGCATTAATATTTGAGTGTACTACTGTAAACAAATGAAAACGGGAATGTTGAAATTAAATTACTTGGTTATTTCGATAGGGAAAAATATTTTTATTCCCAAGTTGGCAGCACTGTAACTGGCTTCTGTGCCAAATTTCACGTCATTAACTTCATCTGTCATATAGTTTTGCTTGTGTTTACCAAACGCCTAAAAGTGTGTTTGGCGATTTTCACTATGTCTGAAATTATTCAACAAAGAAGTTTTAATAAAATTTGTATTCGGAATGAAATTTCTGCAGCCAAAACGTTGAAAATGTTGCAGAAAGCCTTTGGTGAGCAATCTCTATTAAAAACAAGAGTTTATGAGTGGTACAGACGATTCAAAGAGGGTCAAGAAAGCGTTGAAGACGATGAGCATCCCGGGCCAGAAAAATCATCAACTGTTGATCGCCACGTCAAGGAACAAGTAGCTGTAAAACGTCAATTGACAACTAGAGAACTTGCTGATATGGAAGGCATTTCAAATGGATCAGCTAACATCATTTTGAAAGATGGGCCCAGAAAAGTCAAATCTCGAAAGGTACCCAAAATCATTGAATTTTTTTGAAAAAAAAGCATCGCGTTGATGTGTGTAAAACCCTGTTTTCAGCATACCAGCACAAGCTAAAATGCACGATAACAGCAGATGACACGTGAATCTATGCTTNACCAACCAAGCGAATATCGTGCCATAGGACAACCGGGTCCAAAAGAACCGCGTCAAAGTCGCACAAAAATCAAGGTCATGTTGACAGTTTTCTTCAATTATCGTGGTGTTGTGCATTAAGAATTCCTTCCACTCGGCCAAACCATTCACAAGGAATATTATTTGGGTGTTATGCGTTGTTTGCATAGTGTTATTCGCAAAAACAGACCAGAATTATGGAGAAACCACTGTTGGTTTTTGCACCACGCTAATACGCTATCTCACACTGCATTGTTTCTTCGTGGGTGTTTCGCCAAAAATTCAACCAGTATCGTTCCGCAGCCACCCTATTCATCTGATTTGGTTTTGTGTGAATACTGGCTATTTAGTAAACTCAAAACATCTCTCCGNTTCTAGAAGTGGATAATACGCTGGCATAAGTGCATTGCGTCGGGTGGGGACAACTTTGAAGNATCCCGGAAAGCGACTTTACAGCATGTTTCTAGAAGTGGATAATACGCTGGCATAAGTGCATTGCGTCAGGTGGGGACTGCTTTGAATGAGTTTTAATCGATTTGGAAAAATAAATAAAATTTTTTTTGAATTAAAAAAAAATTCCCGTTTTCATTTGTACACAATAGTATAAAAGCTCTGTTCAAAGTGGAAGTAACGCCCGCTTTCAATCGACCAAAAGGCAACAATGAATCGTTATTTCTGCGGAGCAATTGCAGCTGAACAGCTGCATTATCAGGATAAAACAGAATTTTCTTTTTTTTCCAAAAAGTGATGTTTTCCCGTGATTTCGATCTTCATTATTTTCTGATACACGTGGTGTTTTAATCATCGATTATCTCGCAAAGCGAAAAAACATCATTTACGGCAATTACAAAGCGTTTTTTGAAGCGTTTGAAGATCGACTGTTTCCTGTTTCCTCATTATAGAGCTTAGAGTTCAATCGCCATATGCTCTCAGCCAACGATTTGGGGGAAATGATAGAGGGATGTTGGGAAATGATAGAGCGATGTTGCATCCATCATCTCAAATCGATGTTTAAATTCAGGTTTATTTCAGAAGTGTCAGAAAATATTGCAGCTGTTCACAAATAACCCTGAACGAATAATAAAATCAAATTTTATAATTCTTCCTTTCATTTCCGTCCATCTATTAGATGAGAAATAGGTTTCTCTTTTGCCAAACAGTGAAATGAACTTGAGTTAATTTGCTATGATTGTTATTTATGGAATCAAAGAATTTTTGGGAAAAACGAATGCATTTATAGAAGATAGCTAGTGCCATCTCGAGTTTACACAGCTGAGGCAACTTCCAGCATATTCTGCTGACAAAAGATGTTCCTCCTTTCTCCGAGTTACTGCTGTCGTTTATGTATTAAGAGCATGAATAATAGAGTGAATTTGAACTTGCTGGTAGTATTCGCAGGAGGATATTAATATTTGAATTAAGTGGTATTAATGATTCACACTTTTTTAATGTACGGCCTTGGAAAGAAAAAGAAAAATAACAAGTTAAAAGGTTTCAGTCAGCTTAGGCCGTCGCTTTATAATTAGATAAAAACAGGGGCAGCACGGTACTTTAAATAACTCTCCATTAATTTTGCCAATTGTGGCAAACTTTTTTAACTCCCTTTTTGTGGAGCATATACGTGATAGATTTCATTTAAATGTGCACTTAACACTTGGATTTTGTAAAACTTATGCATGATTAAGCAGTGAAGCCTATAGTGGACCTACATAGGAGTAGCTACTAGAGGTCCCTTAACTTTTCATCCAATCAATCCCAAGTTGAGTACACACATTGATTAAATTCAATTACACTCAATAATGAAATTTTGTAGAACTATACTATATATGAAAACTGTAAATTAGCATAAAATCTTCAATTGAGGCAACATAGTTGTAGTTGAGGCATCTCTGATTTTCGTGCAATCCAGCTTATTTTTGGTACACACATTGACTTTAATTATGTTCAGTGTATAATGAAATGCTGCTAAATTTTGAAAATACATATGTGTAATTCAAAAATAATGCCTTCATTGGGATCATAAAAGTGAACTGGAGTTACCTTTGATGTTTGTTATATGCTTCGATTTCCCGCTTAATTTCATGGAAAAATAACAATTCTAATTTTTGCATTAGGCTTATGCCCGTAATTCTGAATAAATAGGTGTACTGGAGTTACCCGAAAAAAATTTTGAAGAATAATCAAGTGCAGGCAGAAAGTTTGTTTTTAGGACAAGGTTAAATAATTTACGTCACTTAAAAAGGAGAATTTTTCTTATAGAATCTGATGCTACCAAAACTTTAAGCCCATTTTCTGTGATTCCTTTCTTAATAGAAGTAGTCCTATTAGAGGACTCTTATAACAGTAAATTCGTATAAATCATACAAAAAATTATTTGGAGATACTGAAACATGATTGCGTTGCATTTTTTTCTCGTGATAATCACCAGGAAACACGGACGTCTAGTGGGCGATATACGCGTTTTGACGGAAATATTAAAAAGAAGCAGATGCCTGAAATAGTTGGGATTGAGTTTGGATTCCATGCCAACTTTCAGAGCTCAATTCAGTTGCACTAGGAAAAAACCAACACAAGAAGCGGCATAACAAGGCAGTGCAATGGCAAACACTTCAGGCCCAAAATAAAGTACGAGAAAACGTCTAATGAAAACGATGCAAATGATTTTTGTCTACGGATGCGACATCTGGATTCGATATCATGCTGCAGAGAAATGTAGGATAGAGCTTTATTCTGAGTAGCTTAAACAAATCCTCCCGTGGAAGGAGCGGAACTAGCTCAGTGGACCGTCTAGGACTATGGGAAGAAACAAAACTGACTGAAACAATTGATGGACACTCATTGACCGCAGCGTGAAAAAACGAACCGAAAACAGCAACAAAGGTGGAACAATTGTGCAATACTTAAAATCTTATTGATTTATCGAATTAATTTATTTCTTGGAGTTTCTTAAGAAGCCCTTCTAAAAAAGTGATTTTTGTGTATTACGCGTACAAAGTTGACCGCTTAAAATTTAAAAGCGTAGAATTTGAATAAATTTTAATAAAATTTGTATGGTATTATGTTGAATGGGGAAGCCTTAGCTTCAATCTAGCATTCACGGGATGGTCTAGACTGCGGGCCGCTACAGTTTTTCCGTAATTATGTGTTTTAGGTCGATTGATGATGTGTGTCAAAAGACCTTTGTTATGGAGTCATACGTGGCGGATGGAAGGCGAGACTCATCATCGATTTGGATATATGTGTACATTGACTACGATTTCTTATCACGCAGATGTTAACTTGATAAAAGTTCTACCCAAAATCCCTGTCCACGATGAGAAAGATGGGCAAAAGAAAATGCGTCCATGGAGACAACTGCGAAGACGATGCAAAGCACACTTTCTTCACGCTAACCAGACGAGCGACAGCCGTTGCAAGAAGCCATCTGCGAAATATAACCGAAAACATCGTGAAATTGAGGCGAAAAATCATGAATACATGTGCCTAAACTCGTCGAAAAGTGCTACAAGATAAAATGAGAAACCTCGACAGAGGCTTTAGAAACTCGAGCCTCTACGCAGGCTTAAAAATCATTTTTAGAAATAAAGAGAATCCTCACTTTTAGAAGTCATGCTAACATAGTTTCGGTGTAGAAAGCATGCATATTTCTAGACGCGAATTTTTTTGTGGACACATCATATCTGCTGCAGTGCTGGGTGTAGAAGTATGAAAGCATTTTGCGAAGGAAATTTTTTTTTAAACATAGTAAGTTCTGTATAGCGATTTTTCATGGTGTGCTTAAAGAAAAATTATTCTGACATTCTATACAGCTAGAAAGATTTTCTTCAATTAATTGACCATTTTTGGTATTATTTTTTAAGAAAAAGAATGTTTTTTTTTTCGTTCAAGTGCTGACATAACTTTTGGGAAGCCAGATGCACTTCAAATTTGAGCAGCTCACCGAGATTATACAACTAAGCTGAATCTTAAAGAAAATTCAACATTAATTGCCTAACAGAAAGAACTTAGAACGAAGAACACTCCTCACGAAAGCTCATGGGCACGTTCGGACTGCAAATTACCATTCAGTATTCGCAGTGGTCAATATTTTGATTGCAAAATACGTAATTAAGTTAGAATTGAAAAAAAGTGTTTTGCTGGTGTTAAGTAAATTTGTGCTTACACTTACCTGGCCCATATTTGTGAAGCCATATTTTTCGGCAATAATATTGGCAATTTCACTACCCGCCGGTATGTGCACGGCAAAATCGTTCGTATACATAGGCTGCTGTGGCAGGTTGTGTGTGCCGCGGAAGCTGTCCAATAGCTCATCATGCAGATTAAAATTGCTGCCAACACTATCGCTGTGGCTTGAGTTATGCTCCAGCGGGTAATTAATGCTATTCGCTCCCATGTTATTGTTGAAATTTTCAAAATTACTTGTTGCAGTCGCGCTGTAGCTGGTGGTTGTATTCGTGTTTGCATTGCCCAGCGCAACACGATTGGTGTTGTGGGTTGGCTGCGAGCCGGCCGCAACGACGTTCGCTATGGCATCGTTGTAATCATTAAGTATAATTGCCACGGCCTCAGCAGTGCTCTGCGCCGCAGCTGCTGTGCTTGTGGCATTAACGCCGGCAATACCAGTTTCATCACTGTTGTTGCTGTTGTAATAGTTGTAATTGTTAGCACTATTTATAGTTGAACTAATTGATGCATTGCTGCTACTTAATGGCTGCAAGTGGCTATGCTGTGCAGCAGTGCGCGTCGGCTGTCCTTGTAGTGAGGACGCTGCATTGTGTGCGGCTTGTGCAAATGCCAAATGCAAGTTGCTGCTACAGCATAAAAATATCACCAAAATTAACAAATATTTACAATTAAATCTAATTGTTTTTGGAATGCTTGCTGTTGTGGTGCTTTTTAAAACATCAAAGTAGCGCTGTTTGTGGGAAACATTGGCGCGCACCGCTTTCGCTACGCTTTGACGTGTTGCGCACTTATGCTGGCGCTGCCTGGCACTGTGTTCGCGTTGCACTGCAGCTGGCTGTGTGCTCGCATGACAACTAGCTGTGCGGTTGGCTGCCACCGTCACGCTTTTCGCATGCTCCGATGATACTGAATTTACGCATTCATCATCTGTGCGCCTTTTGTGGTAATTATAATGCATAGTTTAAGCTGTGTCTTAGTGTGTCGCCGCTATTGCCCCACCCACTTTGGCTAGCTCTGTGTGTGACCTTGTGTTTGTTTTAGCAAAGTTTTGTAGTAATGCTGTCGTTGCTTCTGCTGCAAGTGTTGTTGTCTGGTTGCCTACTGTCACGTTTCAGCCACATTCGTGCTTTGCCGTAAAATTGTGCCGCGTTGCCTTGCAAGAGTTCACAAATTCAACAATTTGACATGACGTGCGCACGGCCGCTAAAACAAGAAAAACTGCAACAAAACAAGAACAAATGACGAATTAATTATTAACAGGCATGGACATGTGTTGGGATGAAGTTACATTAAAAAAAAATCATAAATTTTGCATGAAAATGGCGGTCGTCTAACACCGAGCGCAAGCTGCTTTGCAATCAAATGATAATGAAGACACAAAAAATATTGTCGGACATGACATTGCCATCCCCAATTTTTGAATCGACTTGCATAGTTTCGCCAGAAAACATGCCTCAATTGCTGGCGCTAAGTTTCAATTAGTTTTATGCCTACTTCTTGGNAATTTTTGAGTCGACTTGCATATTTTCGCCATACAACATGCCTCAATTGCTGGCGCAAAGTTTCAATTAGTTTTATGCCTACTTCTTGGAAATGCGTTGCACGTGAATGGGGAAAAACTGAGCTTTTCAAATGCGTTCACCGTTTTTCTCTACTTATTTGCTATAATCTAATAAATGAATACGCGCACTCAAAGGAAATTCTAGTACTATTGCGTACGTGCCGATNCGCGAACTCAAAGGAAATTCTAGTACTATTGCGTACGTGCCGATGAAGCAGCAAGAGTGCCTTGCCCAGTGCCTCAAACGTTTTGCAGCATATCAGCATACATTTGGCCGGCTGTCGCAAATGGAATACTCAAAGTGTATGCAATCAATTACTTAGTCGGAGAATCATTTAAGCAAGTTAATTTCCGCTGAAAAATATAACAAATTCCACAAAATGAAATTTCTGTCTTAGAACAAAACTCCTTGTGAATTAGTTGGAAAACTTTAATAACTAAATTATTAATTCAAACGCCAAAACTTTTCAATTTTACAATCGAGTGATGCGAAGATATCTGCTTGAAATACGGCAAGTCCATATAGCTACATGAAGCAAGAGTCAATGCTATACAGCATGACTCAGCTTTGCGAAGTCTCAATTGCTTTTCAATGTTGAAATTGTATTGATCTCTGTGAATTATCTGATAACAAAAGCGTTTTGGCATATTCCATTAATTTCATCTGAGCATAACATTTCTTTTGTCCGCCTCNCCCTTTGTCCGCCTCATCAAGTGGTACATGCAATGCTCTTCCAAAAGCTCAGTGCTTTAAAGCAGTAATTGGCTTTCAGAAGTTTCAATTTTATTTCGTTAATGGAATTTCACTGTTGAAGTATCATAGTTATTCAGCAAGATGCGCGCTTTTTGATAACATAAGCATATCGGTGAATTGCTCCACAGAATGACTCAGCTTTCAGAAGTCTCAATTTCTACAAGATGTTGAATTGGCAATGTCTTCTGTTCAAATATCTGATAACAAAGGCTTATTATTGTAGTACAAGAATTTTATCCGATAATGATAACGCACGAGATGGTAATAGCAAAACTTTTTCTATTACGAAATTTTCATGGAATTGCTGCGAAGGCCTTTATTACCTTCTGAAATCACTAATAGCAATACAGAAAAAACTTCAGAGACGTTTACTGATTACCAAGCTGCTCAATGGTTTTGCTACGAGCTCAACTTTATTTTTCTTTTTATTATTTTATTTGTTGGTACACTCTTTTATTCTTGAGAGCTTTAAAGGCAATTTTGAACGTATGCTGAAAGTGTATAAGAACTCTTGAGATTCAATTATTACAGCAATCCTATGGGTTGATAAATTTTAACGTGGTCTTCAAAGATCCAAGATATTGTGTAGGAAAATTGTCAAGTGATTGAACAATATAAAAAAAAAAAAGTGAAATGGTTATAGTCGACGTAGGCCAAAAATAAAACACCTGTTTATTTAACAGTAGTTTCAATTATACGGGATTAACTTCACAAATCATGTCAAATTTTTATAAACCCTTTTTTCGGAATCCCAAAGGTGTTCAATTTCAATATGATAATGGCACGCATACTAAATGTCTTCAACTGGAACTCCGTAAAATTAGAATGTCAATTTTACATGATTAAGAAGTAAATCCTCTAGTTGTGCCAAATAAATGAATTACTACATCTGATTTTAATGCTATAAAGTTCATTTGCGACACGCACATTGCTTACATCATGTTCTTTCAAAATTTCAATTTTAGAGAACTAAAATGATATCCATGCATAAATACAGGAGGTACAGGTTTTTCATTTAGCCAAGCCGATTTTCGTTACAAACATTTATGGTATTTATTTTCAGCATTTAAAGCATCCATTGGGATTGCAAAATTAGACTGGAGGTAGTTTTGACTTGTATTCAATCAAGCTAATTTGTGATTCATGTATTTGTATATGTATATTTATGTTCACTCAATTCAAATGATAACTGTTGGAAATTCAGCATAAAGCTTCTATCGTGAATTTCTAGTTGTA
>JXPQ01017008.1:6321-19191 GCA_001014675.1 Ephydra gracilis
TTTTTGTAGATTTATGATAAATTTTTAGTAGAAGTTAATAAATTAGTAAACTTTTAATTGGAAATTCTTTTTTTATAAACTAGAACGCGGGGCGTCTCTTCAACTGATAATTGAGTTTTATGCATCGTCTTCCTTGTTATACTAAAAAGTCGACTTCAACAAAAATTACTCCGCATCAGTTGAATATTCGATATTATACTTTTACATATTTATTTTTCTGCAAAATAAAAAATTTTTAACGAAAATACAATTTTTATAACATTAAAAACCCTAAATACATTGGCATTACTTTATTCTTACTGCTTATATATAAAATTATAATTTTATTAAAATAAATTTTTTTTAAACAATTTCGTAAAAAAATTCCCTCTCAAAATTGTTTTCATCATCCGTGATATAGCAATATGAAGAAGTTTGGTACTGTCAGTCAGAGTCATTAACTGCTTTTTTTCGTTTTTTTGATTGTGATATTTTTTGCTTTGACCAATCCTCCTGTGAAAAAATAAAATGCGATTATACAAAGCAGAATCTCAATTGGTCAGATTTCGTACTTCGCTTGAATCTGACGAAAATACTGTTTTTACTGGATCAGCCGATTTTTTGCTATTATTGCTATGGTTTGTTGCATCCTTTTTAGTATTTGGTTGCTTGCGTCCCCGACCACTTCCACCTCTTCGTCCAACAGCAGTTGTTTCATCTTCAGCAGCCAGTGCAAATAAATCGCTATATTGTTTCTGCAGCAAATTAATAACAAATAAAAATTAGATATTTTGAAGCCAGTTTAACCAGTTTTTCTTCTTTACCTTTGTGCTTTCGCTACTATGTGCATACGCTGATTGCAATGCCCTTTGCATCTTGTCATGGACATATAACCCTGTACCTGTCCCATGGCGACAACTGCGTCGATAGTGTTCTAAGTGACTCAAAACCTGAAAAAAGAATCACAAAAAAAAATGCAATTTGAAATCATCACCTTTATGATTTCCTAGCATAATGTTTCATAACTCACTTGATCAGCGGAGGGTGTTGAATTTGCGGATGAACTACCCTTCAGCGGTCTTTTTCTTTTGTTTGGTGAAGAGTTCGGATATTTAGAAGTTAGCAAAGAAGCAACTATTTCAGACAATTTTTCTTCATTGCGTTGACACCAGAACCTTTAAAAATTATATCAATCATTTGTAACTTTGACAAAGAATCTTATTTCAAGAAATTATAAGCATACCTCAATGCGGAAGTCACAAAAGGGTCACCCCTTGACTTAGTTTCTCTACTTAGTAAGAGTCGTATTAATTCGGTGGTAGGGTCAACAGATTTTAAAAGTAGGAGCATATTACTCAATGCTTCCGGATGATTCGATTCCAAATCTGGCAGTAAATCCTGAAATAAAAATTATTCCCAATAATGTCATGAGCATTAAGAATCGTATATACCTGTAAGTATTCTAATGGAACATTATGTGCTTGTACACATTGCCACAGGCAAAACTGTTCAAATGTCTCATATGAAAGACTTTCCCGTATACAATCAATAAGACCATCCTCTTTGAACATTATCAGTTTGCCTTGAGCAATAAAATATATAAGATCTCGAAGATTTCTGGCATCAATGCATCTTAAAGTGATTCGTAACAATTCACTATTATTAATAGCGATTGACTTAAACTCACGATATATATCTGGTAATATCCAAATAAATATTGCTGTGTTTTCTTTTTCTAAAAGATCCAGGTCACGAACTAGACAATCATCTTGCGTCTCATCTACTGCATCACACAGTTGACGATACACACTTGTTTTGAACTGGCAAGATTGCTGAGCATTCTTGCGCGTCTGAAGTTTTACATGTACTTTCATGAAGTAAAGCAATAGGTATCCCGTTTCGGGAATGCGTTTGCATATTTGCGTGAGTAGTGTTTGAAATGGTTTCTTGCTTTTATCGTCATTTTCATACAGAAATCTAAATAATCCAAACAATGGGTAGCTAATACTTTTTGCAAGATTTTTTTCATCTGTTTTACTATCTGAAAAAATGTTCTGTTGCGGCAAAGTTTCGCGTAATATGAGATGCGTATTTGAGATCACATAATTCATTTGTCCTTCATCAATTGCTGCTGCTGGTAATGAACGAAAATCATCTAGAAACGCTTCCCAAGTGAATGAATTACGTTTTGTGATGAATGTTTCGAAAGTTTCATTTATTGATGCATGAAGTTCGACCTTCTCCTGCGCCGGTTTTTCCTTCAGACGCATCTTAAATAACAAAATTAACGTTTATAATTGATTTGTATATGAGAATGTACCTCAGACAACGGAACATCGTCATCATCATCAGTTAACTCTTCGTTTTTTATTTCTTTCGCCGCATCCTCCTCTTCACTAAATGCCGCTTCTGTTTCACCTTCAACGCCTTCATTTAGAGTCATTGATAATTTATTGTCATCATTTACAAGTGGTGGTGGATCCGCCATTAGCTGTTCAGAATCGGTCATGTTATTACTAGGCGGGAAATGATTATGAACTTGATTTTCCATCATTTGCGTTGCACCACCAAAGTACAGGGTATTTGTGTGATGAATCCGTTGCGTATCAATATCTTTCTTGTAAGGAGGACCTTGAATAACCGAATTGGAAAACATAGGAATTCCGCTGATATTGGTACCGGGAGAGTTGGCTAAGGACACAAATTCCCGAAAATTATCTCTTATTAAGTTTCGTAGTTCGCGATCCAATTTTGGTGATTCAAACAGAGGTTGTAAATTTGAAATTACCTTTAAAAAGTAAAGGGTGAATTTTTTTATTTAAAATGGATTAATATACTCACTTGCTTCTCGAGGATTTTATTTAGTGAATTGTAGACACCCATTTTTATTTTGTCTTCATGTTTCAAGTCAAAATTTTTTGTTATACGACACAGGAAATCCAATAGGGTGCTGCTTACAAATGGATGATTCCGAATTGAGTGGTACATTACTAGAATACCTGGTTCAATATTCATTATATTATCTTTAACTGGGTCAAAGAAAAGCCAGTCATAAAACAACGAGAGTTTAGCATTAGCTAATGCAATTGGGTTTGTGCATGAGGATATAAGCCAGCCAATTATGGCCCAGCGCGGTATTATATCAGAGCAAAGCATATCGTTTGTCGGATGAATCACATTAATAATAAAGCGTATTAAGTCGGATCGTAGACTATGTGATTCTGGAGTTAAAAAATATTTATCTTGAAACCAATCTTGGTATCTTTTTTGATTCCCAAATTTGACTGAAGAAGCAAGGAAATGAAGCTTGCGTTCGATTTCTGGTGTTAGGCGACATTGAAGGAAACGACGACTCGTTCGGATTTGTAGCAAATGCCATATACCATTGAATGTGGGATGTAAACTTTTTGGATTGTGCAAAATATCACGCCACAGCTTTTCAATTTCTGGAATGCGAGAAACATTCTGCAATAACCTATTAAAAGTAATGGTAAATGTTTTATAATTGTTTAATGATTACGTTCGCAAACCTGACAAAATCTCTTCCTAAAGGGATTACATCCTGGAAATGATCACGAATTAAAGAAATGACAAATTTAACTTCCTTTTGTTGCAAAGAACTAAGGGCTGGGCTGCCATGATCTTCTATTAAACGGACATAACTGTATACAACAGTTTGTATCAGGAAATGTTGATTTTCCAGCCAAGCTCTGTACTCAATAAACATATCCAGTAAACTTTCAACGAGAAACAAATTTTTCTGTGAAACGTCGCCTCCGCCGGCTTGCCGTAAACAATTCCAAATAATATTTTCAACATTCAGAACTTGGTGCTTAACGAGCTCCCTTAAAAGCCATATCAGCTGTCTCCTTGCAATATCTGTTAATTTGTTGTATTTTTCTGCAACCAGCATTGTTAGATTTGTTACTACCATGTTCATGCCGTCGCGTGACACTAACGTTAAATCACGGTATGATTTTGGCGCTAAAGCGGGATCTGTTAACATGATGTATAAAAAACCAATTGATATTTCCTCATGCTGTTTTTCTTTGCAAACTAGTTGCGATAAAATATCATGCATATCCTTGTCATTAAGGCCATGTATTTGCTGGTTTAAATTGACAAAAGCTCTTTCAAAACGCTAAAATTAATTACAATTTATCACCTGAATAATTACGTTTTTAAATTTTATAACAAACCTCTTCCAACTCATCTTTGAAATCTACAACTGTTGACAAAAATAACTTGGAACTATATGCAGTTTTTTGCAGATCCATTTGAAGGTTATCCATATATAATCGCTCAACTTTCTTAATCCAACAGCATAATACCAAAACTATTTAACAGTATTTATATTTTTTTAACTCTGATTTCAAAATATACATCGAAAAATATATAGTTTTCTATCAGTAAAAATTCTGCTATGGGAACCACCAACAAATTTCATTATATTGAGCTCGCTGTCATTTTGTGAATATAAAGTGCTACCAAGCTACACTCATTTTGGAAAATGTCAGATGCTTTGCAGCATTAAATTGGCATCATCGTATAATACTGTGCAAAACTACCAAATAATATAATTTACATAGATTCATCAAACAATAATAAATCATTCAACTTGATGCATATATATATATGTGCTTTTTTATAGTATTTTTGAGATTGAACTGCCTGGTTTTTACTTTATTTGAAAAAATTTGGCGTTTCCAGTAACTGGAATATGTTACAAAGAGAAATTATGAAACCAATTGATTTGTAACTTATTTTAACAGAACATTGGTTATAGATTGTGTTATGAACGACACACTATTTTAAGACTCTTCGTGGGAAAAAAATGAATATTTATGCTCGATAAAATCCTGTTATTCTAAAATATTTTCCTTTGAATCTAAGTATGTATTGAAAATTTCAGGATCCTAATACACTTGTACACGTTTGTGGGCATTTATAATTAAATATTCTAGATAAGAGGAAATGTATCATTCTCTCGTATCGGAGAAGAACATCTTGCTTACCTCATAAGTAGTCAGTTTGAAAATTGTCATATTGTCGTTCGACCTGCGGAGTTCGTTTGTTATTTTAAAGAGCTAAATGTTTCTTTTGCTCTGCATTTTGCTATATTTTGTTGAACAGCAGTAAGTTATCAACTTTTCCATTGCCTCAAACACAGTAATCCTTTTCGGTACTGCCTGATATTTTTAATAAGTATTCGTATTTCCTTTAAAGATTCTCAATCTTGAAAATTCTAAATCAGTTTTCCAAATCAAGATATTATGCATCAGACATTTAAAAATATGTACCGGTTATTATTTTGATATTAACTTCATCCGTAAATAAATATTTTTAATAAGTATGAATATGTGTTTGGTCGAGATATTTGATGAAGTTAACTAGTGTTGTTTTTATTTGTTTATTGGTATGATTTTGAATTTATAAATTTTGAATTTTTATATAATGAATTTAAAAGACTTGTGTATATTAAAAGATGGTTTGTTTTGGTTTTTGAGTATATCAAATTGTACGTTAATCAAGAATCTCCACTCTACCTCAATGGGTGCATTTTATTTGTTTAAGATTTGTTTCGAAACATTAATATGCCGGATTTATTTTTGGTTGGTGAAAAATTTTAACCTTTGGCTTTGCCAAAAACTGCCATTTTTGTGTATTAAATTATGTTACAAAATTTGTTTTATGCTTTTGATTGTTTATTTGATAAATAATAAATGTCATATTCTTTTGGCAATATGAGTACGTTGTTGCCGTTATTTCTTTCTGTTATATACTTTTTTTGTTTATATTAACTTTCGGTTTCTGTTGTTATACTGTATTAACAAATTATTGATGTTGGTCCTTTTCTACCTAAATAAATATTCATTTATATAATAATTGTTACCATTTGCTTTTTGTTATTCATTTTCAGTTTAGAGGTTATCAATTATATGAAAAACCTGCAATAAGAAAAATTTTGTGATGATTTTTCCATTTCATTATTTGTTGAAAATATTTTAAACTGTCAATTCTTGTATTATTTATTTTTATTTTTACTTTAACATTAATGGCATGAAATTGGCAACACTTATCTGTCAAAATGGGAAGTGGAACAAAATAAAATTTTAAACGCATAAAATTAATGTATTTATTATAAAATACTATGATATAAATCAAATACAAAGGAAATCAAGTGAAAAGGTTGGCTTAGACCGACAGCATAATAAACATCGCTGGAATATAAAATAAAAAACAATACAGTAGATTAAATTATTATCGATTAATTTCGTAAATTATGAAAAATTTTTTAACTCCACTTAAAACCGAAAATTTCGTAAAATTTCAATATAAACTATGAATGCTTAATTCGTAAAGCCTCTAATAGGACCACAAAGCTCATGTTTGGTACACACATTGATTATATGTATTTACTCTCAATAATGAAATGCGAGATTATTAAAATACATTATTCAGCACTAAGCCTCAATTGAAAGTCTATAGTTGTGCTGGAGGTACCTTTCTTTCATCGAATCAAGATCGTTTTGGGTACATCAATTGATTAAATTTATTTTTACTCCATAATGAAATTCCGTAGAATTTAAAAGATAATTGTGCATTATTAAAGAATTCGTTTTGAAAATGTATACTTATTAACTTATAATTTGATTGAACACAATATTGTTTAAAAAATGATGTTACAAACACAACAAAAAACAAACATAACACAGTGGTATGGTGGAGAGAATTGTTTGAAGGTAGATATCTTCATTGAAATCCATGAACTGGCCATGATCCAATTATGAAGTGGAAATTTATCAAAAACTGTACTGTCTATTTTGTTGGCATTCGGGCAGAACATACTTGGATTGGTCCTTTATGATGCGATGTTGGAGAAAATGGATTACATGAAGGTATTTCAAGAAGAGTGCCAGAATGGATTATGATGAAATGGATCTTTTTTTTGCAAATTTAAATTTAAATTTCATGACTGTATATCATGAGTACTTCATGAATTTTTATCGACAAAATATTATTGCTAAAAATGACCATAAACTCATTGTTAAAGATAAATATGACCATACCCCAACATTATATGTTACACCTGTGATGGGCCTGTGTCATTTCCATCGTTCCGATGTCTTATTGATAACTTCACGCAAACGCAATATTCTTGTTATTATATGTATATTTTCAACGCTGTACTTTGTTCACTTCTCGTCAACCATGCTACTTGGACGTGGAACCTAACTGTTAATAATAGATATGTCCCACCAGCACACTGTGGGGTCTGAAACGCACTATAAGCTGCTCGAAAACGTTCGACTGCACAAAATTTAAGAGCATCCTTTTGGTTAAAAGTAACTTGAAGTTCATTTTAAGTAGTAATGTTGAGTGTATTCGTTCATTCACATAGTCTTCCTGCATTTTTTCATCCATATCTTTGGGCAAGTGCACAATTCCTTTAGGTATAGATTAGGTAACATAATGTCAACATTTGCATGTGAAATTTTTATGACAACTTCGAGAGTATGCATAAAATTTCAAACTATAAATATTCAATGTGAATATTTTAATTACGGCAATATGGCGATTAGACAAATTGTGCGTGATTATCTGCAAATCATAAAAATTTGTGCTTAGAACTACGTACGTCATTTTAAACGTGACCTAGAGAGTGGTTATTACGCTCGCTAGAGCGTGAGAGGAACTTCCGTCTTTGCGCGAATATTGAATGTCTTAAGAGCCTACAAGCTTCAAGAGTCTTTTCAATTAAAATGAACACACAAGAAGCAGTTTAAATTCTAATGTTCGTTTAATGAACGCAGAGTTGCGAATGATCATAATACCAGTGTGCGCTATGTAGCAAAAGTCGTTTCCTTGTGGGACTTTTGCTAACACAAAAGCTTTTTATTTTTTCTTGTTAACATATGTTCAATAAATAAACAATTTGTAATGGATTTAAAATTTTAAGTAACATTAAACTTCGTACAATTCTACTACAAATTAAGTAAGCTTGATTTTCATAGATAGTTTATGATGTATTCAAGTAATTCCATTAAATAATAATATAAATTCAAATGCAAATATACACCCGTTATAGTCTGCCCGACCGTACCTCTATTAAGAAGTAGTAGGTCTTGGTGGCCGGCCTCTACGTCTTCGTTGGTACATGGGTTCTAGAACAGATCCTTCATACACCGTTAAATCGGATGCATGATGTTTTGCTAATGGAATATTTGGTGGTATTTCATCCTCGATTGTGAAACATAATGTTCCATGTTTACCAATGACAGTAACTAGTCCATCATGTTGTGTAACGAATTTAGAAGTGACACCTGCGGATGCTTTACTTAATACTCGAGTCGTGAGCAACACTCTGTTGTTTACTTTTAGTTCCTTTGGCGGTCTTCTATGTTGGTCAACATATTTTTTTTTTTTACTACATATGGTGTAATTTTAGGAATAAAATTTTCCGACACAATAATTGATTTCAAGTCCAAGTTTACTTCTGTTGGAGTCCTCTTTCAAAAGGTAAGTATGCAGTCGTGTATTCGGTGTTTTACATTTGGCCGTGTTCATTGCAAACCTAATCATTGGAATTTTCTTATCCAAATCTGTATGCTTTTTGTCTACTCATGTAGATAATTATGTCTGCAGATCCCTGTTCTTTCTTTCGACTGGATTCGCTTCCGGATGGTACATTGGTGTAAGTTTTGTTTCATTCCTAAGCAAAAAGTTAATTTTTGCATGATTGCCGATACGAATTGGGATCCATCTGAATGAAAACGTCTCGGTACACCATATCGTAAAGTTATTTCGTTTATAATAATTAGAGCGGTTGCTTTCTTCATTGCAGACAATTCCATCTATCGGCTACAAGTATCCTCAACAATAAGTATGCATTGGTTGTCCTTTTTGGTGCGTGGCATTGGACCAAAGAGAAATACAGCGCACTGTGTGCATTAATTCCACTGGTTTAAGATTGGTCGGTTTATATCTCTTGTACTCCAAGCAAGACTTAACATATTGGATAATCTCTGACTGCATTTTTGGTTAGTAGTAGAAACGCGTATTTTTGTCTATTGTTTTTTCTATTCCGTAGTATCCTGCAGTTGAATCATCATGATATTTTGTTTGTAAGTATGACCTTTATTCTGAGTCAACATCAGCACAACAGCAATATAATACTCCATCGATCACTATATAACCTCTGATTTTCTTTCTGTTGTTGTTTAAACCTTTCTATTATTTAATATCCGCATCTTGAAGCTGAAGAGTTCTAATTTGGCTGCTGCCTTTTCTTGGGAAGTCTATTTCGATTGCCAAACATTTACAATTTAGTTATATTTTTGCATGGTGGCCTTGGAAGTGTATCCGCTATAACATTGGCAAGTGCAAACTTTAAATTGTATTTTTGCAACACTAAAGGCCAACGAACAAACATCTGCTGAGCTTCTCTTTCTGTGGTTGAATAATTCCTTTCGGCAGGCAAAAGTAGTCGACTTGCATACTCCATTGGATGTTCGTTTTCTTTCTCCCTCTACTTACTGTTCCGATGGCATAGTTACTAGCACCAGTTTTCAAACAAAGGTTTTTCCCTTTTTCAAATTGTTGTAAAAGTGGTGGTGTTGTAAGGCACTGTTTTAACGTAGTAAATGCTTTTTGTTCAACATTTCTGCAATTCCATGGTGTCTTCTTTGTGGTAAGATTCGAAAACAGCTTGCCTATGTCAGACAAATATTTTATAAAACGGCGATACCAAGAACATGTTTGTAGGCATGAAATAAGTTGTGTAGTGTTTTTTGCACATTGTCTTTCCATTTTAGCTTTTGTTTTTTCTGGATCAATTTTAAGACTATTTTGAGTGATGATATGGCCTAAACACTTGACTTCCATTCGACAAAAAGCACATTTACACGATTTAAGTGAAAGCCACATGCTTTAGGTTTTGCCAATACAAGTTTTGAATTGATGAATTGATGTGCTCTTCAAAGTTTTCTCAACATATTATGATGTCATCTAAATAAGCCAAAATTAATATGTTTGGCATGGACTTTCGAAATTTGTCAATTATGCGTGGAAACGTTGCCGGTGCATTTTTGCGTCCGAATGACATTCTATTAAATATGCAAATACCGATCGGTGTTGTGAATGCAGTTTTCACTTTATGCTTTCAGCCACCTGCTTGTAATAAGTCATCGATTCTCGGAAAAGCGTATGTGTCTGTAATTGTAATCGCATTCAAACAATGGTAATCGACACATAATCGAACTGTTCCATCTTTTTTTTCCTCAGTAATGCCATCTCCCCATCATTGTTATTAATTCAGTTTTAAAGTTATTCTTCATTGCAGGAGATAATCTACAATTAATTGAAATTTCCTCTGGTTGTTTGCTGCAAACAACTTGATGAGGGATCTATAATTTACCTCCAACTACCATCTTACCATTCCAGAGGAAATTTGTAATATCTGGAGTTTGTTCATCATCTTCGGACTACATTAATGAGACAAATCAGCATTATGCCTGTCCCAAGTTTTGGACGTTTGAAGGTTTGCAAAATCAGATCATAAATATCGTTAATATTACCTAAACATGGATTTTAGATAACATTTGTGCCCAATCCTACCAATGCATTTAAGTAAAATGTACTGCTGTTCAAATTTTGTCAGCGCGTTCGTCATTTCGCAAAGTATATGAAAGATCATTCTGTAAAAGATTCCGCTGAAACCAAATCTCAGTATGAACTGGAGAATATATTATGTAACACTTCACAGATCAAACGAATGACACGATTGTAAAACTGTAATATGACTGCGCAAGTCCAAAACAAATAAAACTACTCTTATAGTAATACTTTTGTATGTAGAATGCAGTGGTTTGCTGTGCGGAACGTTGCTTTTGAACCACAGTTGAGTTTTTTTGTCATGTCATTTAGAGCAGAGTCGTGCTGATCAGTCCTCGGTTTATAAGTGATTACTTGATTAAAAGGAATCATAATGGGTTCCAAGAAGGCTGATTGATGTTGTTTGCTCGCTGTTTCCACTTCTTGCAAAAAAGGAGCTAGTTAATGCCATCGTAGCTCATACCCCAACATTGCATTACAGACAACCTACCCTATGGATAAGTTGGGATGCTTCTTCACACATACAGTCGATATATTGTTCATTTACCTATACATAATGTTTTACCGGCAAAATTCATCTCTTGGTCTGCGTTCTGTACCGGTTGTGTAACACTTTTTATTTTCACTTGCGTTATTCCTTTTATATGTCGATAGCATGTGGACTTGTGATACTAGCATTTCCTTCTTTTTATGTTTTTGTATCGTGTTTCGGTCGCTTTGTTTCTTGATCGCTTTAGAAGTTTTCGTAATGCACAAACGGCTGTATCTTTGATGGATTGTACTCCCCCAGCCTGAATCAAAAAATCGCTTCAATCGCGATTACAGAAAATCGATGTCAAAAACGTTTTATGTTCGAATAAAGTATAGTATAACATCTCTCAGCTACCAATAAGAAAGCGCCCAGCATTGCATTCGTAATGAGTTCGTGCGTTCAGTTGTGTGCCATTATTAATGGCTTGTCTGCAGACAAGCGGAGCGAAATAATTGGAAAAACTAGGAGTAGGAATCTAAAGACGGGTTGGTGATAGGAGGGTCCCGAGGAGGAAAGGCTCCTTTTCACAAATACATTTGAAATGAGGATATAAACTTGCTTAGCAGTAGCACTATAGCGTGCGCTTCGTACCTTTGGGCATGGCTTTACCTTCATATTCCCAATGATTGGTTTGCGAGTCGAACTAAAATACAGAAATTGAAACGCTGGGTAGAACATACGGGATTACTGAAATTATTATGGTTAATACCAAATATTTACTCCAACATAAGAACAAAACCAAAGACAAAGGGCAAAATGACCGGGATAGATTTACAATAGAATTAAAAATGAATTTTGGTACCAATAATTTATACAAAAAATCTGAATCAAACACATTGAGTAATGTATCAAAGCTGCCGGAAAGCAAAGGCCAGCCATGAGCAACATATAAAAGTCTGATCAACTACTTTGCAGCAAAACAAAAGAAAACTATAATTATATAATAGGAGTTTTCTTTCCTTAGTCTATCAAAAGATTTCCGAGAGAGAGAGAGAGAGAGAGAGAGAGAGAGAGAGAGAGAGTCGATAGCTTTTTCGCTCTATCATAATTATGGCAACAAGTTAAATTCCATAAAAGTACTCAAAAGTGCACCCATGATCAGGAAATTTAGTGAAAATTTCAGAGTAATTTTTCAGAGCCTACAGTGGAACTAGTGGAGCCCATTCAACAGAGGCAACAGAGGCAATCCGAAGAATGCAAGACCATTTTCTTGCTAACAAATTACGGAATAATGCAATTGAAAACACTATTAATAGAAGAGAAGACATATCACATTGTAGCACGAACCTAGAACTTTTAATTTTAAGAATTTCAAAAAATCTATTTAGATAAGGCTAAGACTTATTCAATAAAATACCACAGTCTATTTTCTTTTCTAAAAGTTCGAACAGCTTCAGAGTCACACCTTTAATAAAAGGCTTGACCTAGTCTGAGGTATGTTTCTTGGATCGGCCTATGGCCATGTCACCATGCCGATGGAAACTGTAACAAAGATATCACCTATACATTGGAATTGTATGTAGAGTCAGCTAATGTCCTATGTAACTCTTAATCCGTGTTTAACAATGACAGAAAAAACGGGTCATGTAGTTACTCTCAAGATAGATATCAATTGGACATTCAATAATAATCTACGAATAAATGTATATTTCCCTGATAATTTTAATATTACGATGCTGTCAAAAAAACCCACAGAAATAAGAGGACCATGTAATCTCTCGAGACTGGTATATGATCTTATTAAA
>JXPQ01017008.1:73950-86378 GCA_001014675.1 Ephydra gracilis
GAAATATGAGACAAACCTCCCAAGCATGCCTCTATTAATCCATTAATACCATTTACCGCACTGGGACATAGAGATATCAAAACATGGATCAGAACCTTCATACACCATACCAGAATAATCAGTTGTCATAAATAAAAATGCTATTAAGAAAACAAAAATCAAAGAAAAAAAAAAATTAACCCTTAAAATCTGACGACTTCCGAATTCAAAATTTTCACCCCACTACGAATAGAACACACATAATTAACGCACAGCGATTTACTACAGACATTAAACTACAAGTCTTTCGTTATGAGATAGTATAAAACAATGTTATATAAAACAATCTAATTAAATTTTATATCACTTAATAATTGAATTTAAAAGAAATATTAATCATTTTAGTATAAACATTGATAAGACATTGATAATTAAATGATACAATTATAATCATAACCTTCCAATAAAGGGAATAGTATTCATAAGTTAATACAGACTACATAAAATAAAGAAAAAAGGTTAGTTAAAATATTATAGATACCGTTGTAATAGTAATTATTGAACGCCTAAAATTATTCGTACCCACAAAAATACCTAAAATATTTATAATATAATAAAAATTTAATTTAAATGTCTTTTTACAGATCATATATGTAGTAAACTGAAAAACGCATTCAAATCATATAAATTGTATACTGATAAACACATTCATTACCAAGAAAACAGCACATTCTTTTTGCATTAATTGCGATAAGACAGTTCACATTTATGCTGCATTGCAACTTAAGAATTTTTCGATTCCATTGTCTACAATCATGGTATGTGGTGACATTGAAAATCGTTTTATTGTAGTTAGCCTACTTTAAATCAACATGGAAAAGGACGATATCCTTAGGATCGCTTGAAATCCTCCAAAATTCGGTGTATCCAAACGTGAATTTGCTTGAGTACAGTGGTGAAGTATTAGACATTTAAAGGTCCAACCGATCACGCACTGTGATAGCTCCGGAAATGATCAAAGCCGTTAAGATATGAATCGACCGAAAACCACTGCAAAACAGAGAGTTTTGTTGACGGAAATGGCAAATACCGGTAAAAATTCATATTTCCCATAATCGAAGAAAATTGTGATTCAAAGCGTATGAGCAAAACGCCAGTGAAAAGCATAATCGCTACGCAATGAAAGGCAAAAAATACTTGTAGGAGTATCGGAGAAGTACCGTTCAATGAATATCACAATCGTGTGTATTTTCCATCTTCCAGAGAAGTATTCCAACTCAACCCGTTTTGTAAGTATGGTACGATGTCGTTACCAAGCCCCATGCTACAAATAAGCATATTAGCCAAAGCATATTAACCGACGATCTAAGATTCTTTTATGATGCTTCCCAATCAATCAATTTTCGTCAGGAAGCCGTGGACTTTCTAGAAAGACTCTACTCCAGCTCACAAGGGAAAAAAGACCGAACTGTGGCTTATATTACACGTTTCGGACTGCTTATCACTGGATGCTCAACCAGCTGATAGTCCAGGCCTCAATCGATTGGATTACATGTTCTGATCCGTATTTGATGACGTGGTTTGCCCTACTCGACATCAAAATATTGAAGCTCGTTGAAGCGAGCCTTTGTCCGTGCAGAATACTATACCCCCATGCTCGAAATGAGTGTCGCAATCGATGAGTAGCCACATTGTACAAGTCGTGTTGGAGGGAAATGGAATAAGTTGGTCCCAGATTTGTAGCCCTTGTATAACCCATTAAAAGCAAGAATTAATTTATGCTAATATTTATTCCTTTTCGTTTGTCATAGATTTGTTCGTGTCACAGAATTTATGTCTTGACTAGGTTTAATAAACCAATGGTTGCTAATTAATTAAACTATGCAGCAGTAATGTTGTCAAATAATTTCGTAAGATGTTATAATTGGTTAGATATGAACAGAAACAATATTATATACAAATTGAGAAAGCATAAATTTCAAATTTAATCGCAAACAATAAACACAAAGCAACTTAGTCGACATTGTAATGATTTATTTCACTATTGAAAGTTTCTAAATGTAGCAAACATTATAAGATGGGATTCGGAGCATGACGAAAAACGTTCCCAATGTAAAGCCATATAAAACCCAGCATTCGATAAAAAGTTACACTTATATGTTGAAATGCAAATTTTATATAGCTTTTTTTTTATATCGGTTTTTACGCATGTCACCGACTTATCTGATCGTTGCTTTTTGTTTGAAATAAAATGATATTTAAATTTATTTCTAATATTTTCGCTGAATACTTGTCGAGTTTACCAAGCCGTTTTACTTTATTGTCTATTAAATGAGGTTCAAAAATTAAAATAATCACTTTTTTATCTGAACTTTAGAACGTTCTTAGTAAACTGTTTTGTTACAAAAAAATTAAAATTATTCAAAATTGTTTGTAGTACTTGTAACAGCCTCCAGAGACATCTTAAAAGCCTAAAATTTTAAGTTTACTCACACTGCCCATAACATTACCTATTAATAATTTTATATTTTATATAAATATTGCTTATTTTTCATTGTTATGTTACGGCTCCTTTTTGTTAATATAGTTATTCTATTTCAAAAATTCTTGTGTTTTCTGAGTCCTGTACTTTCTTTTCGTTTCTTTTGCTGCTCCCATATTATATTTGTATGTTTCATTGTAGTTGTCGTTATTAGGATTTTCCTACTCTACACTGAACTTCTTCTCTTTTGGTATTTGGATTATTTTATTTGTTGAAATCTTATGTAATGTGGCGGCTGAATTTGATGTTTGAAAAGTTCATAAAGCATTTTAGTGCCCTTAAAATTTGTTGCGTAATTGAATTTGAAATACAGTTCTGGGTTTCCATCTTCACTATTTTCTAGTTCAATGTTTCTATTTATATTTGAATTTTAATTATACTACATCTCTTTCAATAGATTACAGCATGGGACATTTACAGATGTATATGTCAGTTTGAATGCTATGAATTTTTGTTACAACGTGTACTCTAAGTATACTTTCTACATGAATGCTTCATTTTATCTTAGGCATGGTGTCACTGTGTTTGTTTTTGTATAGTTCATGTGTTATTTGGTTGAATTTTCTTTGGAAGCTACATCTAGAGTGTGTACTTATTGTGTAGCGTATGCATGATATTGTAATCAAAATTCTATCAACATTAGGTTACTTGTGCGTCTGGTTTTTCAAACTATTCTAAACATAAAAATATATTTTAATAAACTACGAACATTATGAATCACGTTCTTTAAATGAGGAACACCTTTTGTTGGCAACTCTATGCTCACGTTGTATTGCTTGCTCAATGTCTACTTCTTCGTAGAATTTAACTATGCGTAATTCAGCATTAAAACCTCCTCCAATTTTTAGTAAATCATACCCTTTTTAAACCGCGTTAGATGCTTTAATAGACCATTTATTTTTGAAATTCCATTGCAAAATATCAATCCTGCAAGTTGTGAAAGGCGTACGCCCGAGATTTTCCATAAAATGGTGTACTGGTGGTACCCGAATTATTGGTCGGACTTTGCCCAAATTCATAATTCCATTAATCATTTTTCCAACGAATGTGTGCGCGAAATTTCAGTACTGTAGTCCAAGTCCTTCTTTCTAGTTTTTGGACACGTACTGACTGACAGATGGATGGATATATATGAATAAATCGATTCCTGTAGTGATGCTGGTTCTGGGTGTTACAAAAATACGATCAAAATTAATATACACTTTGCCAGCTCCATTTGCGACGCGTATAATAGGGTGCATATTTCAACGTCTGTTCTGTATGATGGTTTTTCTTATGATACCAGTGACGTTTCCCTTGAAGTATAAAAACCTTCGTTTACTGTTACGTCGCATGTAAGCATTTCATACTTTGATTTTAAAAAATATGAACTAACTTCAATTATCACTCAAAATATAATTTTGTTAACATTAACAAAAATGTGTGGGTTTGAATGTACAATTGGTGCAAATTACTTCCCGGCAGGTGTGGACATGGGCTTAACACCATTCAGTTATGTAAATTTTTATGTTCTGAAGCAAATTTTTAACAAAACAACGACATTGCGTGAGTTAACTGCACGAGCGCTGACAGTGCTCTCAATCAACTCTATCAAAAGGCAACGATTAAGAAATATCAGTGGAATGTATTTTAATTAGTTAAATTGAGTTTACTGAGAGAGAATTCAATGATTAGAATGCTTAATCTGCAGTAGCAGCGTCATGAGGTCCACTCCTGGAAAAAGCATACGGTGATTAAAATATGTCTTTCCACTAGTTATTCTTTGTAACAATTATTCTTGTTATTTTTCTGAATTTCTTAGCCAACAATTTTCGTTTAATAATTTATTTATATATTTGTTGCTTTGAATATTAGTAATAAAGGAATACAATATTGAGGTCCAGCCACTTTTACTATTACAAAACCCTTCTTATAGCTTTATACTAATTAATTAAATAATTTATCAAGAAAAGTTAAGTATTAAATGATGGGTGGGCGTGCTGCAGGCAATTGTCAAGCAGAATTCCATCTACTGAAAATAATAACGAAACACAGAAGTTGGTGTACATAAAACCAAAGTTTGGATCTCTTGACCGGTAACAAGACGATTACTTTTCAACACCCTTACGGTGTTCGATGCGTTAAAGCATGTGTGGTACTCATAGCCATTTCTGACACTTACTTTGCAAGCATTGTGTGCTTTCTTGCACCACTTTATTAGTGAATGTGAATGACGAAAGAAAGTCCTCATGAGTTGAGCCTATACTATAGTCTTGAGATCTGCTGCGTAAAACACTTACCAGTGAAGACAGCTAGAATGTTTCGGTTATGAACTGACTGTAACTCCGAACCCTATGCAAACGTTGTAAGATCTATGATTTGACATTAAACACATGGGATTTAAGGTCTCTTCACAGAGTAGGTACTTGCACTCAGATTCAAAACCTTCTCAGAACCTAATTAATGTTAATGTTCACACCTGGTGCTATGCTACTGACTGTCCAAATGAAGGCACTATGTTTCAATATTAACTGGATTTGAGAATCTCCATGAGATACCAATGTCCAGATGCTTCAATCACAAGAGACTTCATAGATATTTGGCCATCATTTCCAATAACCCTCCTTCATATCGACATATCGATAACAGTCTGCAAACCACTGATGGCAAAACCAGCGACACTGGTTTGATAAAGTATGCTAACCATTAATTGAACATTATGGGTATAACAGGCCTGCGTGGCTTCAGGAAAAGTGGCTCTCGATTCTGGAGCTCAGCGGAATGATAGAGAAAATCATATGCATACGGCTCATAGCACAGGAAGGCATGGCGCCTTTCGCAAACTCCGACGATGTGGCCATCGTTTGTCGAAGTAAATGCGTTTTTATCATCGTATCAGCTCCAGCAAAAAATTGGCATACATTAGTTCATCTGCTTCTGCAAAGATGCTAGTCACCGAGAATCCGTTGAACTGGAAAACTACACTCCATAGTAAAGGAAACTCTGTACATATCCTGAAGCGTATGACTGAACTTGCAAGAAAGTGTTAATTAGATCCTAGTAAGCTATATGGCGTTGAGAAATGAACGATTTCAAAATATAATCAGAATGCACTAATTGCTTTCAAAAAAAGGATGCTATATAAGTATATTGCCGATATTGCATTGGTGGCGAATGATGGACCCTCTGGGATGCCGAGTTGCATGAAATCTAAACCCATAGTGCAACAGTTAAAATCCACCGGTTTTATTGGTTAGGCCATATTGTGGATGAGTCAGCATGAGCTCGTAAATGGTTCAACTCCAATCCTAGGGTCGGTAGCCGCAAGAGATGAACGATGAACGAACGATGTTGTTCAGATCGGCTAAAATATGAAAAAATGCAGTTGTTTTAATGTAAATTGCAACAATGTTCACCAATTAAAATTTACGAAGAATAAGATAACATTAGCAGAAATTAAGTAAACAATGAAATCTAATTAGTTCAATCCGTTTGCTCCATTCAGGCTGTTAAATGTTATTGTTAATTTGTTATTGTCTTAAATTGTTTTTTTATTATATGGGCAAAATTCAAATAAATGTAAAACACAATACAAATTGTTTATAATTGTGTTTTTATGATTTTCCGTCGCATACAGTATTTTTGCACGCTTATTCCAAAAATTAAAAGAAACCCTTAAAAACAAAAAGAATTAACGTAAACAAATTAAACATAGACAAAATAAATAAAATTAATAATGACAACGACAACAAACAAACATATAAAAATAGCAACTAAAGCAACCAATCCAAAAATTAAAATGAATAACTTATTGAAAATTCGTCGTAAAATACGGTGTTCGTCTAATTTGATTTTATTATATTTAATTAATTTGCTTGCTTGAATATTTTTGAGTGTTTTTTTTTATATGCTATCAAAAATAATATTTGACAGCGCTTCCGAACAATTTAATTTTCAACGCGAGAATTCTACTCAAATTACGAGGCTTTTGCGTTCTAGAAAATAAACGCATATTGGAGATTGCGGACTGAAATTTTCAATGTCGTTTAGTTTCCTTACGTTTTTGCTGCTATGTGGATCTATTTCATAGGTTCGCAATATATAATAAATAATAATAAAAATAAAAAACAATAAGTGAAATCATTTATTTATGAGAATGAATTAGCGGAGTCTGGAGTGAAATAAACATGGTTGAATAAGTTTATATTGAATTTTAAAGATTAAGTTATTAAGAAATTTTCATTGAGTTCGTTGGCAATAAAGCGAAAATTTTATAAAATTCAAATTTTTGCAGTACTTTTTTTTACTATTTATTCAGAACAGATGTAAACAGCATTTAAATCATCAACACTAACTTGGGTTTTAAAATTTTTATCATTTTAAAGGAACACCGTTTGTTTATGAAATCATTTGTTCTCTACAATGAAGCTAAAGCTAACAAAATGGAATAATTAAAAAAAACCTAATTTGGTTACACAACGTCTTAAATATTATATTTAAGCTGCCGTTCTCGATAAATATGTATTTTGTTACTATTTCTAAGTCTTTACATTTTTTATTAAATATTATTTGATTTGGATAAAAAGTATGGTATTCGTTCCAGTCGACGTGCAGTAGTAGTAAATTTTTCGGAAAAATTAGATTTTTTTACATTAAGTTGAACTTTAATGCAATGCACAGCAATTTCCTCGCAGTGCACACTTGCAGACGTATATTATTTATTATGTTCATTAAGTTTTGGAAGTGTTCTTTTTTTTAAATAAATAAAATGCAAAATTAACACAATTACTGCAGATTTAAATAAAAAATCGCAAATTAATCCGAAGTGTTTCCCGTTTCCCGTTGTTTATTGTGAGTTCCAAAGGTATTTAAATGTTGCTTTTAATAATGCATTGGCACCTAACGAGGAATTAAAGCATTTGCTGAAGAATTATTCACTCATAATCTGATAGCTTTTTATAATGTTGGCATTTCTTTAATTTGCAAACCTTTCTATTTTTGCTCGAAAAACTTTATGGGGGAAGAATATATATTTGAAAGCCCAAGAGATTTTGTTTACAAACTCAATGGAAAATTTTGAGGACAATGGAGTGATTTACCGTTTTTATCCGAAAAGATACTTAAAAAATTGCCTTTTCGTGAAGACTTCTTTCATATTAAAACATTTAAAAAAAGATGTTAATGCTGTCATATATTCATCAAATTGACAAAACTTCATTGGTATGTTAAGGATTATAAAAATTATTCAATCCACTGTTTGTAAAAATGGATATGGCATGGCAAGTCCTAAGAATCACCTTATTACTTTCGAAAGATGTAACGAATTTAAATAATAAAGTTTATATTAGTTTTACTATTACATTTATAATAACTAAAACAATTAGAATTAAGTCAAAATCCCATAAAGATTTGAGTTAACTCCAGTTTTCCAGTGCTATTCCTAAAATTTTAGTATATTTCACAATATGATACATTTCAGTTAAATTTCGTCATTTGCTTAAAACAATAGCACCGGAGTACTTCTAGAAATTGGTTTGTAGTAAATTCACTCATCAATTAAATTCAATGTTCGGTTGGCATTAAGATGATCCTTACTTTTAATAAAAATGAGCATGTTCAGATGTTAATTAAAGATACCCCGGGTTCATCTATTGGCCAGAAAAGAAGTTTAAGCAAATCAAGCCGCAAACATCAAATTGAACGAATTCTCATTAAAGTGATCAAGTAAGAATTATCAATCGATCTAAAAACGGCCAAGAGTAGAAAAATGAGAACCTCTCGTGCACCTGCGGGCGGAAAATTTCATTTTCTTCCAGTACACCAATGTGTTCCGATAATATGATAATAATTAATTTGAATTTTTCCTAATTTTTAAATTCCAGACTGAGCCATTTTTGTTTTTTTAAAATTTTAAACCCTCCCGTATCGCACTTCGGCTTTAGCATTCTGTTGCATTTTTAAATTTTACTAACCTATTTTATTTTTTTTTTTTTGCATTTAATACAATTTAAAAATTAAAGTTATTTCCAACGCTGTCATCCAAATATCCTTTTACTAGTATTTTATTGCAAATAGCATTTCTTAAGAGGTTGCTGTTACCCGTCTCATTCTCTTAAAAATGAGTCGATCGCAGAAAAGGCAAACGAAAATACTTCAAAAGCATATTAATATTGTATCAAAAGCGCTCTAGCTGTATACTTTTGTTCATTTGCAATTTAATATTTAAGAACATCTGGCTTGCCAGAATTACTTCGATTTTTTATTATTGTCAACGAACGTTAAGTAGCGAAAAATTCTTGAACACAAGTAGAGCTCATTAAATGCTTTCGTTTGGGTTTCAGTCGTATGCTAAACGCAAGGAAGCAAAATTGTTGCGATTTCGAGCATCGCGTATTTTTGACTTGCTATACAGAATATAAATAAATACACGTACATACATTGTTTTTGTAATATAAACGTAAAAAAATATTTTTATTGAGCATAAAAATATGGCATAAATAATAGTAAAAATACATGAAACATAAAAAAGTGGTCAAGTTGTGCAATTTACTGAAAATTTAATATAGGCGCCAAACTAGCGTCGTACGTAAAGAAAATCGTAAAAACTATAGTCAATGAAAATGCAAATCTAAAATGTGAAAAAATTAAAATTAACAATTGCGTACAATTGTCGAGACTCAGTGAAAGGTTAATTGAATTAATGTTAATGAAAAGTACATAACAATTAACTGAAATAAGAAGAAAACGTTACAATTAACTTAAATAATTTGATTGTGGTAAATAGAATTTTTTAAACATGACAATCAGTTCTGTTTAATGTACTAATTGGAAATCGATTCGATATTTGTAAGAAAACCGCTTTGATTTGGAAAAAATTTAAATGCAATAGAGCAATTAATCTATTTAACAAAAATAAAAAACATTAAATTTTAATGGAAAATTGCTCCAAAGTTGAATTTAACAAACATATCAGACAAATTGACAACTTCTTAAGGAAGTATGTAATCACTAAGGTACGAGAAAGAAATAAAAGTAAACAGTTTAAAGTATAACAATGGGTAAAAGGAATTAAAAATAAAGAAGATTCGAGAAAAATAAAATATTCGAATTGCTAAATGTCATTTAATACTATTTTTTTTGACTGCTTAAAAGATTTGTATGTGAGCGGGGGCACTTAATATTATGTAGCTCTTTCCCAGCACTTTCTTAAGTATACTAATAGTGCAAAGTAGTAAAGAGTTGGAAAATGCGCATGGGACAGGTTCAATAATACAAAAAAAAAAAAGGTTTACTCGATTAAACGTCGAATTAAACCTAACTTTTATTTCTGCGTACCCTTGTATCCCTATTATGAATGCTGATGTCATTTTCCATTTCCAGGCTGTAATCAATCAATACGGTATTATCACAAACTTAGTAATGGGGCCGTCAATATTGCAATAATCGGTAACTTTCTTGTTAAAGTTTGCTTCTAATTTTAAGTGTCTTTAGACTTCATTCTTTGAACAAGTATATGTTTTCAAAATTGTAGGATTTTAAATGGACGAATTTATTTATAAGCAAGCTGAAAATGATCTTATTTGAATCAATGTAATAAAAATAAATAAAAAGAAAAAAAGCAGTTATGCTCACGCAAGCGATTTCGTAGAGTACCCGGTTCAAATAGTTATCTACTTAAGTTTGAGTGGTAGTACACCATTCCGATTTCCGTTTGTGCAAAAAATTTTCTGTTTCATAATTTTGGGAAGTTTTGGCACTCCATTCAAATACACAAAACACCTTTTGGAGACTCAATTAATTGTGTATTCATACAATCACGATCAATGTGACTTTTATTAAGTAGAGGATTTTTATGACTTTTAATCAGTAAATATATAAAAAATTCCATGACTTATTGTAATTCATATGAAAATAATATAACCAAGTGGATTTGTAAAAATAATTCTGACGGTATAAAATTTAGAGTGTGTGGTGAACAGATAAATGCTATCGTCGTAATATATTTCGATGCGCATTTACCAAATCGATTGTTTTATTTGGTTGTTACGTTTTAAGCCAAAATTAAAATTATTATTATTGCTTAAGTATAATGATAAAGTTAGTTAAAGACGAAACAAATAATTTTCAGGTGACATAATTGATTTTTAATCTTTTCATGCTTGGAAATATAATAAGTTTGGACGTAATAAATAAGTCAATTGAAGTTGTATATTGTGACTAGAAAAGTCAGTGTTGGAAGCTCGTTCCATAGATTCACTTTGACAATTTACCATACTTTAAGCATTTATAATTTTTGTCCAGATTTTTGTATGCAATGCACAGGAATTATTTTCCGTTCTGAAATTATCATTTTAAACAATCCAATTGAACAGCAATTTTATTTAGGGCTAGAGTTTAATTCCGTTCTCAACCGAGAAGTACGTTTCGAGAACAGTCATATACAAAAAACAAATTACAAAAATTTTTGGCCGAGAGTGTAATACATGTCACTTCGGAATTGTCTAAAACAGAAAAGTCACATAATAATAAATGAAAGAAAAAAGCGATATTTCTGTGCTAATGCTATCTCTGATTTCCATACAAATATGTTATTAATATGGATTAATAAAATTCATTTTGACTCCAGTATAAAATTGAATTTAATTTAATAGATAATTTTCGCAAATTTTATTTAAAATCAATTTTTTGCATCACTTGAGGTACTTGCTTAACTTTCTTGAATTTTAATTTAATCAAATCCACTTTTCATAGAAAAATTCATTATATGTTCATTCACTCAATACTAAAATTTCGTTTATTTTTAATGATATTTGTGGGTAATTCTGCATCAAAGCCTCTATTGGCCGCATAGGTGAACTGGAGATATTTCTGAATTAAATACAATCATACTGATTTTGACAACATGGTTAGGTGCCTTTATTATCAAATAAGTTTAAAAATTTAATTGAGAAAAATTAATACAGTCGCATCCTAATCAATTCAAACTTTGACCTAACATTTTTGCAATGAATATGTACAGCAAATTGGGTTAATAGCTGAAAACCTTTTTTTTAGGTTTTGCTTACGGGCGGGCGGCAGTACAGACGGTGCTAAATCGATACCTGTGGTGATCTTTATCAAAATGGTATACGTGTTGATAGATTTTGGGTGTTACGTTTATAATAAGAAATACGTTGATAAAGAACTTAATATGTTTTTGTTTTATATACCTGTGTGCATAAATAATAGAAGGGCTTCAAATAGCCAGCTTTTAACGTCAATTATCTTCTAATTTTGTATAGAAATTTATTTAATGCAATTATGCTATGAAAACAGTTAGGGTACCGTGTGTGTTTATCTGACCGACATTTTGTGTAAAGACTTGCAGAATTAAATTCTGAAAATTTTAGTCTTTCAGTTTTTTGCCGTCAACCCCGTTGAATTGAAATCGTGGTAAAAAATAATTTTATACTGTGCCGAGAATATTTTCACATTAAAGTTGATTGCGTTGAACACGTGCATAACTGAGAATCAATGAATGAAGCAATCCTTGCTCTTTCCGTTTGTTACACAGGTGCGCTTCTCCACTTTATTAACATGCTGAATCGGTATCGAAGAGAAGTCGTGGCTGGTGAAAATTAAAAAGTCCATTACAGCAATAATTAACCAAAAAAAAAAAATTTTAAATTTGATTCTTTGTTTACAACGCAAATCAGAACATAAGAAATCTGAAACTATAGTATACCAAAATAAGGGGTTACTCATATTATAATGTAAATCGCCCTAATATGTATTTTGTTAAAACGTGTAAAAGTTTACGAATTCTATTCCCAATGTACTGCACTCTGTGTAATTATTTTGTAATTAATTCTCAAGTGAAAATAAGACTTATTTTCAAAAAATTGCATGTCTTGAAGAAAATGTTTAAAATGATTAAGACATTAAAAAA
>JXPQ01017018.1:25175-40955 GCA_001014675.1 Ephydra gracilis
AAAAAAAAAAACAAAAAGAAATAATGAACAAGTTTAAGGAATTAATACAACAAATAATGAATATAGCAGCAATACTTATTACACAAATATAGATAATAAAATATTCATGAAAGACAAACTGACGCCATATAATAGAAATTTACTATGTCAATCTAAGACTAAAGCAAAAAAAGTTAAATAGAAGTAAACATGTGTAAAGGCATTTCTTACAAATGTATACTCCTTTATAAAATCGATCACGCTCGCTAATTGTAAAACTCATGATAAAATTTAATTTAAATATAATACAATAATTTACTAATTTTGAAACAGAAATAGGCCAAATTGCTCATGATTTCGACATAATTGTATTAGTTGAAACAAATATAACTGATTGCGAAATATATCTTTTTAAAAATTTTAACACTAAATTTATTAATTAAGAGAGTATAAAAGGTATTGGTATCGCAGTTTTTATTAAAGATTAATTCAGTTACAAGTAAGTCATGTAAGTCTTTCGGTGACTCCTTGCAATATCGTTTAATAAACCTATCATTAAATGATAATACATTGTCACTTTTTTGCGTTTGCCGTCTACCCTGTATAATGAATACTAGTTAATTTTGTTTCGAACAACTGTTAAGAAAGATTCCTATAAATAATGATGTTGTGATAATTGCTGATGTGAACATTGATCTGTTCAAAGACAACGCTTTTATGAAAGAATAACTCTATAAGTCACCTATCATTACAAGAGAAGATTTATCACGTTATACGCAGTCGAATATTGATCACATATGTGTAAGGCAAAAAGACATCTTTGCAATTGGAACTTTTTTTGTACAAACACTGGTATCAGACCATACTCCATTATTTGCGACATTAATATTTAGAAATAGTTGTAGTATCAATTGTAAAGAAATAAAATCATAACTTTCTATTGACGGAAATAAAGTAAGCGATCTCATTCAAAACTCTAATTGGAATCAACTCGAGGTTGAAAGTGATGCAAATGCATTATATAATAAAAAAAGAAGTGAGTTCGATTCCATACATGAAAATACAGAATTTAAGAAAAACTTCAAGTTGAGAAGACTCAATGAAGGAAGATATGTTCCAAGAAAAGGTTAAATTCTACATGAAATGGAAACGTTAACCGATTGACCAAACAATAAAGTCGGGTTATAGTAAACTAAGAAATATAATAAACAAACAAATTCTCTGTGTGAAAACTAATTATAGAAATTTTTGTAAGCCAAAAATTAAATAAAAAAAAGAATATGGCAAATCATTATTGAAATAAATGGGAGAAAAGTAACCAATATTAATGAGCAAATTCGTAAGAATTTTAAAGTTAATAATAAACAATATATTACAAATTAATTTTTTGACCAATTTGAGAAGAGGTTCATTACCTCTTCTAACCATTTGTATACTTGGAATATTTTTGCACTACCTTTAGCAATTCTCATTTTATCAATGAAATCACGAATTCAGAAACATTAAATACTATGAAAAATATTCATAAATTACCTCAGCAAAAATGTTTATTTACTAGCTCCTATTATCACTAGAATTGTAAATCTTTGTTTACAGCAGGTCACGATTATTTTCCAAATTTTTCTTGTTGGTGAATTAAACACCTTTACCTGAGAATTGAATTAGCTCATTTTTTAAAAGGAAAGAAAGTGTAGATTGGACAAATAGAAATGTAATAAGAAAGTTAAGGAAAGAGGACGGTAGCTTTGACATACATTTGAATGGTTTGCACGCATCTAGTCGGTATGCTTTATGAAAATTAAGTATTATTATGAAGCAATGGCAATGCGACATAAGAGCACGCTCCATGAAATGGCTTGTCCTTTGCATAGCCAACAAATTAAACTGTTTCCATAATTTCCATACAGCCCAAACAATTTTGAGTTGAACAGTGTGTATTACGTGACCGCAAACTTTGAAAGATATTCATGCCTTAATTATTTTCTTTTTAATTACTTGGGCACTTTATTTAAAAGTATTTGAAGGAAAGTAAAAAGTATTTAACAGAATTTTAACGTGAAATATATTTGATGAGGGGTTTTGACCCGTTCTCGATGTATTTAACATTTCAATATAATTTCGCGGAGTTAATTAGAGTGCCACATTATTTGTTAAACTAAGAAATACATGGTGCGAAACTTTTATGTCAGTATGTCAATATCAAATAACATTGTAAAAACAATTATTTTCTTTATATTTTTATTCAGTGCTTCTTCTTCTTTGAAATTTCTTGGGTAAAATTTTTAAATCCAACAAAAATCAAATGGACATCTAAATTAAACAAAATTAAAAAAGAAATCCGAAGGGGTCAAATCTGGAGATTGCGGTGGCCAGTCAAGGATGCATTTTTTGACATCAGATATAAGTGGAATTTTCATTTAAGAAACCAAATTACTTGATTTCCATTGAAACTTTCCGTCTTTCTTCCAAATCGTTGCATTAAATGCTTTGAAATAATTTGTGATGCAATTGTTCTGATTCGACAAAAATTTATACAGTAATGTGGGTAAATGGGGAATAATATAATCCTTACCAAGAAAAGTTATACGTTTTTACCCTCATAACGCTGTCACCTGGTTATATTATTATTTTATTATTAATAAAACCAAAAATATGCCAGGAAAATAAGCCAGTTAAACAATTAAGAATTTTAAGTAATACTTAATGAAAAATAGGATCAATGACGGGCAATGCAATTTTGACTTAGAAATGGGTTTACATTTAGTATAATTGCAAACCACAGTTTATGATTAATCAAAATAACAAAAGCACATATCAGATATACCGGATAATCAGAAAAAATCATATTGTTCATTGCATCATTTATGACATTTCCATAAGAGAGTAATGCATATAACTTCAATAAGTTTCCCTCTTCCATAAGAGAGAAATTAGCTATTGTTCTATTAATTGCTTTACCCCTCTAATCTTATACTAATTGCTTTCTCCCGTATTAACTTAAATTATCTCATATATTTAAGTTCATTTAAATTTTTCAAACAGTATTAAGTTTAGTTCATAAAAGTCTTTGAAAAATTTAAGACGTTCTTCTTTATTGGTTGTTATTGCGTAATTAATCTTAAGATTTTCCGACAAAACACCAAAGTCAATTATAACTGCACAAAATATTATACTCTTTGAAAAAATTTTACGAACCATGAGATTAAGAATTAAGACGAATAAATAAACTTTTACACATAATCAGTCAGAGACAAGTTTGGAAGCAGATACCGGAAAGAAAACTGTCCATAATGCGATCATGGATATTCGACACTAATACATTGACAGCATTTAATGTCCAAAGAAGAACCTGCTTCGCACGGTTTTCAATAGAAAATTTATATAAATTACAAGGATACATTTATATCTGTGACGAAAAACTCAACCATAAGACTTATACTGGCTAATGGTGTAAAAGAGAAACTTTGGGTGAACCATATTGAAGAAGTTGCAAATTCCAAGAGGAAATCAAGCATGTACGCTGCTTAATCGTATTGGTTTCAAATACTATGAAACTGACAATTATGTTTACTTTTGGCAGTATGTTTGTGATTTCAATAAGTTTCGTTAACTTTGGATGATAAATTGCTTGCGTCATCAAAGCAACGAAGGATAGCTTTGTATCCTATAAAAAGTTTGGACGTGGTCCTGTAACATACTAATTCGGTATAGAGATCGAAGAAACTGAAACTATGAAACACTGGGGTATATCTCAGTGCAATCTTTCAATCACACCTTGGTTGTTGAAAAGGCATGAACCGTTGACCACATCAAGACTAATCTGTCGTTAATCGAAAGCTGAATCTACTTTTGAGTAATATCTACTATGATATTGCACACGTATTATACAAGCAGTATTTTTTCAATAATCGGCTGATGGGCTGATTGCATGGTAGCAAAGGAACAGGTAAAAAAGCTGTAGAAAGAGCATTTATTAGGAGTATGTTCAGGGAAGAATTGGTTTGAAAAGTTATATTCATTTGCCAATTTTATGTGAATGTGTAAAAGTTAAGAGAGTCAAATATTTGGATATAAAGTCGAGGAGTTCAAAATGGAGGAAGGACTTATATATTGGGCATCATTTTATTCATAAGAATCTTAATTCAAAAGAGACCGAAATTGAATATCGTTGTTCATCTGATGATAGTGCCTAAGTGCTTGGTGCAGCAGTCATAATAAATGTTGTCATTTATTAAATATAAAATTTTTGTCACAAGTGCATTTTGTAATGCCTAAAACCCATGAAGTGAAATTCGAATTGTTTAAAAGTCAAAAAATACTGCAAAACATATTGATCAGCATGGGACATCCGGAATGATATAACAGGATGGGTTAAATCAAGGTCCGAAATAATTTATAAAAACCTGAGAAAAGAGTTATTTATATGATTAATTATAATACTTCTTATATTCATAAAAAAAATTTATTGTTGGATGAACCTGTTCAGGCATGGGTCCACGCAAACAAGTATTCAAGCCGTTTAGAGGTTGTGGTATTTAAGCTAATCAACTAAAATACAATATAAGGGGGATTTTATAGATTAATACCTTCATGTATGGAATTACTTGAGTTAAAAAAAAGTTTGAACAAAAAAGAAAAAAATCTTGCTTTTTCACAAAGTTTTCGAACTAAATGGATTTCAATTAATATTATATTTATTATTCCTAAATGCATTATCATACATTAAAGAAATTGTAATTAAATATTAAATTTCAAGAAAATTCAAATATTTAATGATATAGTAAATAATTCATTCAAAAATTAAAAATTTTAGGCAGTTCAATCTTGAAATAAAGAATTGTCTTAAGATAAAAGGAAAATATACATAAATATCTGTGCCGCGCATTTCAAGAAATAGTAATAGTATGCATGACGAAGCGATTGTCAATTCGATTTCTTCAAAACAAGTGTTGGAACAAGTATTGCTTCTGCTGCTGTTGGCATCGCAAACAAAAAGAGTTTCCGTTTTCCATATTCTGTCTGATAAAATCAGCAAATGATATTTATTGTACTAATTGCATTATCTTAAAAAGTATTCAACATTTGGTTTGTTGCACGTAGTATAAGTGCTCTATTAGGTATTAATTGCGCATTTTACTGTAACAAACGCTTAAATGCGTACGTCCTATTTCGTCCAGCACTGTAAACTTATACCATTTCTTTACATTTTTAACAAAATTTGGAAAAACCCTAAAGCTAAATGCATTCTATGGAGATACCAGCATATTTTTAAGCAAATCGTGGATACAACTCTGCGTTTGATGCAGATTATGAAAATGCTTTGTGTGATGCGATATCATTACCCTTAATACCCTTAAGCTAGAAAGGAGCATTCGTTCTTGCTGGTTAAGTAAATGCAATATGCTGTAGGTGTCTGCTATTGGTTTATATTTCTTAACTTCAAATTCTGATTATCTTTGGGTCGTATTAGCATATGTTTTGAATGCCAAGAATATACTGAAATGCTATCATAACAAATGAATGTACACACTGGATAATCTGCAAAATACTACCGACTTCACTACATACTTTTATTCTTGAATAAAACATCTCTCAAGTAGCCGTATTTACTGGCCAGAATAAAATGTGAATATTTGGGGTAGTTTTAAATTTATTTAATATCTTTACTAAACATTTTTTAAAAAAGATAACAGTTGTATTCAATTACATTTGATTCATAATTGAGTACGTAACGAAATATGGAAAACACATAGGGATACCAGATTAGCTTTCATAAGATTCTGGGGGTCTTAATATTTCAGCATTGCCACTGGCACAGAACAAATAGGAACAAATAGGAACTGGAATGTATATATTTGTAGGCAACCCAAAAATTGTAGAAATATGCAAATAAGAAGATTAATTTTTCGATTTTGTTGCATACACATGATATAATGCATTCTACCTTATTGCATTATATTCCAGTATTGATGGCACAGTTTCGATAAATAAGCTCGACGTAGAGCTCAGTTCTTTGATGACTAAGGCCCCAAACCGACATTACTTTTGAAAATTTTTGATAAATATGTGCTCAAAACGTACCATTTTTGTCCTCAGTTAAATAATGCTACTGAAAATTCTCTACATGAATAAGAAGAGTGGTCGGCAAGAAAGATGTACGAGACATAGGTTTCTTTATGAGAAAAGGTAATAGTAATATAAACTCTCACTTTTAGCTACCAGAACTCACGCTGTTCGTCACTGCTTTGAAGTCCGTTAAGATACACTTTCCTTTTCGATAAACCCCACATAATTAAGAACAAAGATTTGGGTAGCCAATCAATGTAACAGCTTTTCATCAGATATCCTAAAAATGTTCTTTCAAAAGCCGAAAAAAGTAACTGTGTAGACTTTTTTCACGCATTTGAGGGCAAATATAATTTAAAATTCATTGAAATCGATTGCAACCGACGATTTTGTTTTTCCTAGGACATAAAAAACTTTCTAATAATTTTAGGAAATACATCAGCAAAAACAGTGAATTTTTGTTAGTGCAATAACCTTTTATTAATGCCACTAGATATAGGGCTTTTGTTCTTAAGTTTGCTTCTGTGCTGAGCTCCGAAGGATTGAATTTGAAGCAACTTGAACAGTAGTTATAGTTTATACGGATATAAATTCAAATCATACTTCAAAATTCGTCGCAAAGTGGGTCGGCTGATGCTAAAATGCTAATTGTGGTGACGATGGGACACATTTGGCATACGTTTTCGCTGAGGGCCTTAACCAGTTCTTTGGAATGTATGGTATGTTGATTAGCAACAGATTGAGGAATCCCACTCTCTCGTGTTTACTCAAAACATATACTTAAATTTACTTCAGTTATGGGCTGAACTCAACCAGCAGTGGATTGTAACTGCTAAGAGGCAAAATAGTTTTGGCATTACAGTGAAATACTGTAGAAATTTGTTTAGATACATACATTTTTTCAATTTATATAATATTTTACAATTTTGAAATCAAACATATACTGTAAAATTATTTATGTTCATAAACTTTAATTATTTTTCCAGTCCCGAAAATGTTCAACAACAGAAATGGAGACAATGGACAAGAATTCTTTTTACGATACAGAAGTAGACGAAACAATTTTTATAGATAAAGAAACTGTTCTCTCTGAAGATGATCCCGAAAAACATGGAAATCAGAAAATTGAAGGAAATGAAGTTGAATCACTTTCACACTATCTTCTTTCAATCATTTATATGCCATTTTCTATCCGAATGATTTGTCTCACAAATCTTTTCTGCTGGATGGCACATGTATGCTATTCACTGTATTTTACAGATTTTGTAGGCGAAGCTGTTTTTAATGGTGACCCAAGAGCTCTACAAGGGTCTGCTTCTCAAATTCGGTACGAAGAGGGCGTTCGGTTTGGTTGCTGGGGTATGGCAATGTATTCCTTATCATGCTCTTGCTACTCTCTGTTGATTGATAGCTTAATTAAAAGATTTAAGTAAGTATGAACCACTTTTAAAATATGTTGTACAACTTTAAGTGTTACAAAATAACATTTCTCCGAAATAAAACAACTCACGCTAAAAACAGGGAGTTCTTCCAAACTCTGCTGGCTTTTGTTTATGAATTTAGCACATTTATACTATCAATCCTTTTTTTCTTAAGCTTTCTAGTTACGAATAATAATTGTGTTTAAAAAACCAGCCTTTCAGGAATTGCTTATTTGTGATAAAAATAAATGCTGAATTTCATAGAGTTTAGTTAAAGGCAAATTAGAAATATAATTGAGAAATAGTCCTAAAGCCTAAAATTTTTTTTTTACTTTTCAGCAGATATCGGAATTAATTAAGTGATATCCAAAAAAATTGGAAATAAAATATGACAATTCTCTGTTTTACAAATGGGACTATTTTCAATATTTCACAAGCTAACTGCGCACGTTGTGATGGTTTGATATTGATTAAATCACTGCATAAATTTGTTATATTGCAAAATAAGTAAAAAGAGGGATTTTAAACATTCACATTTTATTAATGATTTAAATAATACAGTAACACTGTACTTTAAAATTACGATTAATTAAATATATCACATTACTGCGCAAAATAAATCACTTATAATTCAAATAAAACACAAAAATGTTTCAGGTACTGACAGACACGGTACTCTTTGAATCGGACTGCAAAAGTTCAATGGACACGGACAAAAGGCCGACACATTAAAAACTAGCATATTATGAACACGAGCGAATTCCCTCTTACGTCCGCCAGAACTTTCACATCAAACATACGACCAATAAAAAAGAGACTGTCTAAAGCCTTTTCTGGAATAAAAAGACTCCATTACGTCAACATTCACCTCCACACCATTTTGGAATTTTCTGATTTTTAACCTTTACGAGTCCCTTCACCTTGCCAGCTGCAGGTATATATTATTGAGCTGAAAAGTTTTATACCAGTCTTGCATGGTTTAATAGGTGTTGTGTGTCGATTTGCTTCTCAGAGATCTTCTCCTTGATTCGCAGAATTACTCAAATACTAACCAGGTTGAACGAAAAATAAGATCCAAATAGTTTGAAATATGCCCCCAGTGTGTCCCGCAGAATATTAGATAGGATCTTGAGGACGCCACTCTTAAAGTTTAAGACTTAATCATTACCAAAGTTAAAATAAGGCAGAATTTGTAAAATAAAATACGAACATTCAATTATGGGAATCTTTTTTTCAGTTTTATGGATGTCCTTGAATTCGGAATATGTGTTACTTAGAAATACCCTTTAGCAATATTGTATTTTGCAGTTTATTGCCTATTATTATTATGTATTTCTTTAGCAATTATATTTTGTGTGGGCATGGGCCTTCATGCACACGAACACTAAACTACCGTTTCTTATGCGTTTATAGTCAAAAAACGAATTTGTATATTATTACCAATTTACGCTGAACGGTAAAGAACATTTGTATGCAAGGTACAAAGTTTGTTCACAAAAATGCATTCACATGCTGAAGAACATATGGCCTTAAGCAATATAATCTTACAATAAATGTGTCAGAATGAACTTCGGTCCATCTAAGATAAGCAACCCAACGAGTGCCTTCTCACTTTTCTTATAAATAATGCGTTTGCTTAGGTATAACTTGGCTTTGGCTGATCGAAAGGAGATTTTCTTATGCTAATTATCACTTGTGATGTTTGACAAAAACTAACCCAATTCAGAATAGAGATGCTTTTGTTTAAAAAATATTGTATTGTACAGAATTCGCCCCAAACTAGTAGTGTATATCACTAGTAGTATATATCACTAAGACGCATAATGGTAAAGTTTATAAGACGATCAGCGAAATTGTGTGAAAGTGACATAAAAAAGAAATACAACGCAAGGAAGATATTAATAGGCGGTCACAATACCCATTAGTACATACTCATCAGTTATTTATAATTTAATATTCAAATTTCCCAGAATTCTTCACTACTTAGTTTAATTATTATGGACGTTGCCAATGCAATTCCCAAATTGAAATGCATACCGTAATGATCAGGATCACCACAGGAATTGATATAGCCGTCCGTCCCTCCGTAACTATAAGGTAAAAAGAATGGGTTGACCCTGATCAACGAAATTTTGCACACGTACTTGTTGACAGAAGTTAAGATTCCTTTTGGCATTGGTCGGAATTATGGCTTAAGCTTACTAATTGATTAATGATTGAATTAAAATCAGGGGTACACCCAGAATAGCTATAAATTCCTAAAAGAGGCTTTATGCAGAATTTTCCACAGTTTTCATTTAAATTTCACGAAATTTCGTTATACAGTAAACATAAATAAAATTAATGTGTCTACAGACACATCCTTGAAGGGCATTGATTCGAAAAAAATCACGGGTACACCTATATGGTCACAACGGAGGCTATAATCCTAAATTAGATATATTTATCATTTAGATTTAACAAAATTCCACTATATACAAAAAATACATATAGTCAATGTGTCTTTTCAATTGAATTCTATGAAATATCAGTATTGAGTGAAAATGAATATAATTAAAGTGTCTACCATGCATGGGATTGATTGCATGAACATTAGGGGTACCCCCCGTAAACCTGAGTGGTCCCAATAAAGGTTGTATTTTTTAATAATGCATAGATTACATGTAAATTGTAAAAAATTCCAATCGTCAATTAAGGGAACAAATGAAATAAATGTACGTACTACTGATTCATTGAAATCAGACACCTTTGTGATACATAAAAAGGGAATACAAAAAAATTTGCCATAACTAACGAAATTAAGCCAGAGTAATTTAAGGTACTGTACTGTGTGTGTTTTATACTGTCATTTTTTATTTTTAAAATTTTTAAAGCCTTTGTATTATACAGCGTTGTCCATTCAAGAATTAAAAACCAAAAAATAATAAAATAAAGCGTGTTCGACACGAATTTCAGTGACGACGATCATATAAAAAGGTATGACTACAAATTTTATACCAATGCATAGAATTAAGAAGCTTAAATGAGAAAAAATTTTCGAATAGTACATCAGTTAGATTTATATAAAATATGTTGTCCATTATTTTAGATACACATTCATACAATGGAAAATAAGTGCAGTTTAGCGATAAACGTCTGATTGGGTTTTGAGCATAAGGGTTGAAATTATGTTCCCGAACAGAGTTGTCAAAAAGCTCGATGAAGTTGATTTCATATATCAACAATTTCACTGTTGACAGAATTTCAAAAAATTTCATGCATTAGAATATATACATCCAATGCATTACCTTAAATCAACACACCCAGCTCAAGTTCTGTTGTTAATGAAAAGCTTATTGGTGACACAAACAAGGGAACACGTTTATATTGAGTGACCTCACTACTACAAGTCTACTACGGCACAACCTTAACTTTCAGGAACCCAAAAAATATACCACTACAATTAAAAAAGTTTGAAAAAGCGATACAAAGCTTTGCAAGAGGAAGGGGGCTTTTGGGAAACTTGGCTTTTTGTAAAGGAACTAAAAACATTTTGTGTAAACAAGAAATTTTGTCCCTTTCCGAACGCATCATAAGATTCCAACTTCAAAGACATGAGTTTCGAATAGCAAATTATTCCACTTTTTAACCAGGACAATCTCAAATTTGAGTTTATCAATCATAGTTACATTATTAGAGACAACATAGTTACATTATTATGGAGCAGCATGCTAACTTTATGTCGTTAGGCTGCAGTTCTGATAATTGTTCACCCAAAGGTAACAGAGATTAGTCGTGTTAACCCAGAAGCCCCTTCACACTTATAAAATTCGAATTAACACTATTTGATGTGAACATTTGAAGTCGAAGCATGACTAATTCACTAAATTGATTCACTCCTAGATGCTAACAAATGTAAAACAAATCTGGTATTTTTAACCTAATATAAAAGGGTAAGAATTTTTCATTTCATTTCATTTTTCATTTTCATTTTTTAACAGCATTAAGGCTGTTTGCGGACTGTTAGAACAATCAGAACTTTTTAAGTGAACGTTAAACAGAAAAATTGCTACCGAATCGAGACTGTCTAAAGATTGAATACAACACGAGTATTTCCTTAATGCTACCATTAATCAATTTAAGCACGAAACGAATTCAAGAGTGGGAAAAAAACATAAGGAATCAATCACTAATCACGCCAAGGAATCCTCGGTTGAAGAATTTCTTTCCATTCAGACAATTGGAAGTCATTGAAACAATCGAATAACGACAAAGCCTGAGAACAACACGAAAGGTCTGCATATCGCTCTTTCTGGATTAAACTCTGTTTATATGCTGCCAGATGAATCACACCAACTTTGCAAATCAACGCACATAGTGATATTACATTAAATGATCTTAGAAGCACATCATGTTACTACATATATACTCCACCAGCAGAAGGAACCAGTCCACTCATAAGGGAGTATGCAGAACTGTGATACAAGATCGAAGTTGATATGACAATTGCGTAACCGAACCAGGCTATTTAATTCTGGACCACCGTATACTGGAGCCAAATATCACAGCAACCAAAATTTTGTTTTTCATTCCACAGCCAAAACAACATCTGATGTATCACCCACAAATTTAAGCATTCTGTCTATAATGCCTCAAATTTTAATATTAACTTAAAAAATATATATAGAGTTTATTGAAGGTCGGTAGGTACTTGATCAGCTTCATACTTGGCAACAAAGTGCCCTCAATTTATTGATGAAAATAATAGCGAGATGTTTGCAGATCATCTATTGTGAAGAAATGTAATTTTTTCTAAACGAAATGAACAGAAATATGAAATTTACTCGACTTATATGATCGATACGGCATCCTTTCCTCAGTTTTAGTCACTGTTAAATTCTGAGTAACGCATCTTAGGAATCAAAATTAGAATAGGATAATACAGCTTTATGTTTTTGAGACACGACAGAGATAGCTTATAGAGTAGCAGTTAACTGGAGATCACAGCTGAACAAAAAACTAATAACTGTTTGGCTTGCCAGAAAGATAATCGGCAGCTCCTATCAAGAGGCCAAAAGTGCGCTCAAGTGTGTGAAAGACTCACGAGTGTTTTTTTTTTTGTGAAAATTGTATGATTTTCTTTTAGACAGACTCGATATTAGTCCTCTCATAGATGAAGATGTTGTTTGGTAGCTTTCAGAAATTGTTGATAATAGAGATATCCTGAAGGCCAGAGGCATGCAGTCACTCGAATACCGGCACACGCATTGACTTTAACAGTTATTACAGTAAGAATTTAATGCGGAACTCCGAATTAAAAAGAAAGCGGAGTTGGAGAAAAAAACTTCACCTGTAGCTTTGAGTAGCAGCATCAAACAATATGCAAGCTTTGGTGAACGCATTAAAGTATACTAACCAATAATTCATTTCAGGGCTAAAGAAAATTGTCGACTTTGCTCTTCAATCCATGCAATGTTGTAGAAAAACAATCGTATAGCATTATATCAAGAGGATACTTATCCCAGTTGAACTTAATCAGAATTTAAAGAGAATCATAAAAAGGATAACCGAAACAAGCTTGCTATAGAAAGGCATGAATATGCTGTACATGTCCTTATGTTCTCAAGCCAGTTTATATCCAGTTCGTTTCAGGCTGTGGTCCATCAAGAAAAATATATTTTCGGATCCATAGCACAAAATTGTATTAAAATTATTAAGGAAGGGTCCGAGATTACTTTAAAAATTATCGAAAACATGTTTATACCAAGAATAACAGCATCACTCCCGTTCATTCTTGCTAGGGTCGTGGAATATTACGTGGGCAGAACAAGATCGAAATCAATATGCCTCCTAAAACCTGCTGCTACTTTGGCATGACGACATTTCATTTGAATGTAATTTGCAATGCAAACGGTGTTATTGTGGCACTGTGAATCTTTCCAGCGTGGCCAATATTCAACAGTATACGACGATAACACCACAAATTTCTTTTATTTTTCCTGTCAACTGATGAAATAAACATTAAATTGGATACAGGATTTCATGAAATCACCCAAAATTACCGCCAACCGAATTATTTTTAAAATGTTTCCTCCTCACACGACCCATTTTGATTTGATATGGGAATGAGCAGTCTACGCAGTAGCACTTTCTGAGCATGGTGGCCACTGGGTCCCTAATATATGACAATTGGAGTCTATCATAGTGGATGTAGAAGGAATTTTGAATTTGCGTATGGAAACTTCTAGGTCAAAAATTCAAATGATTTAATGCCATTGACGTCGGAGTTTTCTTGTTATTGAAATATAGCCACCCCAACCACCATTGTTTCTGAAGTTACGTCAATAAGCACCATCTCAACTAAACGATAAAAGTTAGTATCACACTTGAATCATGAGTTGATGTGAATATGTATGAATTGCTGAACAGGCTACCGTGCAACCAAATGATAAGAGCAGTGTCAGAACATTAAAGTTGGTTTCGTGGTCATTTTGAAAAAAATGTATGCACCAGTGATGCAGTAGTCTCGTGCCAAAATAGGTAAGAGTTGCTAAAATAATGGTCTGAGTTGTTCGCAAAAATGCGTCTAGGGTAATATTGTAGCGGCCAATTATTTACATAGTCCTATTTCTAATTGATCCAGCATGCTTGCCAATCCTTAATTACGTACACGAGAAGAATGGTCTATCCGAAATTGACGAAAGTCCCTTAGGTAAACGTCACACCCAAGAGATATGTCTTGATAACTTTTGCACATTGGGTTTTTATCATATATTATAATTTATTGGCAAAAAAAAAACAAATAAAAAGGAAATCTGCGTTTAAATAAATAATTCACCGGTTTGCCGGCTCTTAAGAAACCGTTAAATTAAACAACATGCTCTTGCCCAACAAACGTCAGAGGCGAAGTACCGTAAACATTGCGGGAAATTAGCCAGTGCACTTCTTCACTTAAACTTAAACAATCAAATGTAAGCAACTGTTAATCAAACTAAGGGCAAATTACGAGGCTTTTTACGAAATCACTCATAAAAAATTGACACCACAAGCAATATCATGCGTGAAAATACCTTGAAGACTGAGAAAATGAAAACTCTATTAGAATCACAAATACGATTTGTCGTTGAAAAGACAAATAACCTGCAAAATGATTATCATCTTTTGCAAGAACATCAATCATTTCCGATTATTACCACTCATCTCACCATCAATAATGTCTAAATACATTGTGTTTATAACGTTTTGATAGATATTTGGAATTTTATCCATCAGAACAGAAGCAACATATTACTGCTATAAACATATAAACTCAAAATATAGCTAAGGACAGTACGAGAATATTCTTGAAAAATCACAACAAATATTCTTGAAAAATACAATCACAATTCTATGAAGGTGCATATGGCCCAACATCCAATTTCAGCATCATCGAAATTCATAACCTTACATTTGTGAAATGAAATTGCTCAATAACACAAAACAGTTAATGTGTAATTTTCCAAGAATTAATTATTCAGCATACTACATACATACATGCGAAATTAAAGAGAAAGAATCACTGGATTTTTTCAAAATCCACAGCAATACGACTCACTTCGACGTGTGCCATAAATCCTTGAACGTGACACGTTCAAGATTTTATTTGTAAGGGTTATGGTGATTATGAATTATTTATCAATTTTACAACAATCCACACCAGGACCATCTGAAGTCTTACCAACTATGCAAAAGCAGCTCTACAAGAACGGTCTAGAAGAACTGCTATATAAACGAAGATCGCGTAACCAAATAACTCCGTTATTTTCTAGTTTGCCTGAATATGCGCATGCATATTGTTAATTGTATAGACGCTAGAAGTATCAGGCTCTGATGGCATCAACACTGAATTCTGCTCCACGTAAAGCTTCGAAGACGAGTTTTTTATGTAGGTATTGAGCTTGAATCCTTCAAGGGAGCGAAAATGTTATGTGTGAAAATGAAGTCGTACCTATTACTCAGCTAAATGTCGTTTCACTTCTGAAAAGTGAGTACCACATCTAACCACATTATTAGCGGTGTGACTGCTCAATAATAATTATCTATGAAATTTCAAGTAATCAGCATTTGCTACATTAAGCATTAAGAATTTACTTGCCATTAAAATCATGAGTTAGGCTACAGATCATTTCCTTCCTCTGCAATATTTTGTTCTGTGTGTTTAAAGTGTGGCATCAAACAATTTCCCCATTAATCTGTTTTTTGTTGTTTATTGTGATAAGATAGCAAAACCTTAACATAAAATTTGTCTTCAAAAACAAGTAGACTTCAATTGGGAACTAATAACAAAAGGTTTAAT
>JXPQ01017076.1:14797-27199 GCA_001014675.1 Ephydra gracilis
ACAGTTTAATTCAACATTTTATTGATACTTTTACTTTTTATCATTTATTTTTGATGTTATTTCATGCTTCTAATTGAAATAAGTTCGAACATTAACAAATTATCGCAAAAAGAAAGCTTTGATCCATAAACGTTATAAGGAAATGAAAATAATTAAAATTTTATAACTAAGAAATAGCAACGTAAAATGCAACGAATTCTTCTAATTGTTAGCGAGGGTTTGGTGTTCATATTAAATAAATAAACTGTTGCCGCACGAAAGATGTATTGCCTTAAATTTTATGATATAATTATTGTCAAATACAAAATTGATTGTGATTCAATGCTTTTAATCATTCAAAATGTAGCAGATTAAAAGTTATAAAATTCGAAAATTGAATATTTACAATAGGAAGAAAAAAATATAATACGGAAATCGAGAAATACGATTAGAAATTATTTAATTTCAAAACATAATTTAAATTTGACGCAGCAAAATGAGAGGGATTCTTTCTTCACTGAACGTGACGTTTTACATAAATATAAGAGCGAAAGAATACTTTTATAGTCACCCATGCAATGTTATTCCATATCGTCTTAAAGAACGATGCAGCGTTTATAGCGGTCAGCAATTTTTCGATACCAGGTCTACAGTATGATTTATGTTTAGTTGCAGGAAAAGCCTAAGTTTCGACGATTATCTCTTCGTCGGCGCTAAAATTCTTTACAACGAGCATTCTCTTATGGTCTGACAAAACGAGAGAGTCGGCTACATTGATTTGTAACACGATGTATTATCCTAATGCACTAACACGTAATTTATCCTCAAATGGAGCAGGTTTTCCGATTTCATCCTTCACAAGCTCCATCGCTATATAATAATCCTGTTAATACTTTTCCCCTTTTGAAGATAATGAATATAACACCATGTGTATTCCAAAATACTGATGCCAGCCGAGTGTTCAGTCTTTGTACGCTATACAGTTGGTTCATCATGAAATCCACTCAGATGAGGATTGTTTTAATTCTGGTGTGAGATGGTTGAGCCATGTTTCCTCCATCGTCATATATCGTCGCATAAATTACGGTTTTTTGTGGTTGAATAGACTCAAACAGTGGTCCGAATCATAAATACGTTGTTGTTTTTGATCGATGGTAATTTCGCGTGATACCTACTTTGTCGTAGAGGTGTCAAATTGTACACCAGTCTTTTGTAGATTACGGTTGAAAAAATATATCTAATTAAATGAATAATACTCGATACTCTGAGTTGAGTTGCTACCTTCTCTTCCATGTGAACCCGAACATATGCAGCAATGGCAAAGGCTATCTTTAAAGAATCACAATAATGGTGAAATGTGAGTGCAGTTTAAATGCACCTGGGTATTGTTATATTTTCTAAATTTGAGAAGTCTGATAGAAAACTATTCCACTGTTTCTAATCCAGGTTGAAGATTTTATTACCCGAATCGACTAGTAAATATCAGATATCTTGAATGATGACTTTTGCTGTGATGACGATAAGAAATAGCCATGCTACAGTACAAAAAAGTTTAGCAATCTCAGAAAAAATTTCCTGCTTCATGAAAACAATATAAAGTTTTTTGGACAGAGGCTTCCAACTAAATGCCTAGAATATGTCTTGACAAATATCCTCGAGCTCAAGTAAGTTTTTCCTCCCTAAGTGAGATCTCATTGGAATTCAAGGTCCATTTGAATGCCTAGAATATATCTTGACAAATATCCTCGAGCTCAAGTAAGTTTTTCCTCTCTAAGTGAGATCTCATTGGAATTCAAGCTCCATTTGCGGATGTGGAATTCAGTGAACGACAGTGCCGCAATGACCTTGATGGTTTTCTTTTGGAATATGCTCTATGTAATTAGTCATCTACGTAAAACTAATTTTTGAAGATCTCTCTAGCGAAAGGATGATTGAAGTGAACACTCTGTAATAATTGTAAAATGGTTCGAATCATCAGATAGGGGAACAATTTATTTTTTCAAATGAAATCAGTTTATTATTATTTCTTTTTATAGAAATTCTCTGAAATGGAGTGTAGTTGAAACCCACAAAAATTTAGCGATACTTTTCTCTAAATTTCTATGAAACATAACATTTTGATGAATGTTTTGATTCACCCAGAGTAAGTGACGATAGAAATTCTTCACGGAATAGTATCTTTATAATGTACCAACTTTAGTATTTCTAGGTATAGTAGCTTAAATAAATTTTCAACGTAAAGATCGATTTCGGATATCCGTTTTTTTAATCTCATATTTTAACCAAAAACTTTGGAGTCTGCAGATTTATAGAAGTAGGCAACCTCAGGAATTTGAAAATTTGTTTGAAAGTTAAGGTAACTTATGTACCGATGTTAATGACAACATGTTCGGGAACCCGTATGCGACCCTTCACGATGGAAATAAAAGCAGGTTTGAGGATTCTATTTTTTTATTGAGTTGCCACATCGGATAAGAGTATACTGTCTTATAGTTCTATGTGCCTTTTGTTCACCAATTCCCATGTTTAATTAACACTTTTATTAAGGAGATTCAGAAATTGTTGCAATGCTAGCGCTTGAAAGTGGCTGGAAAGAATGTTGGAAAGGTCTGATTATCCTTGGAGTCGAAGGTGAAGTGACAGTGTATTTTCGTATTCTACGAGTCTTACTGAACCCATATTGGATAATTCGTATTTTTATTTGTGCAATCCTCCCATAGTGAATGTGTAGAAGGAACGAACCGAAAAATGTTAAAGAAGACAGTCCTCACATCCCCTTTTATTACGTCATTTGGTGAAGTGTAGAAATCATTTCGATGAGCAGTGGAGCAGTGGTTTATTAATCGGCGGAACTGATAAGTCTATAAAAGGAGTTTATTTTGTTAGTAGAAGTATCATTCAACATCGTTCAACCCGTACTTTCTTATACAGATAGTTACAAATAAATCTTTAAAAGACGAATATTTTGATTAATCACAATTAAAGGGTTCAGCGTCAGACGGACGGAAGACGGAAGACGGTCTAACGGTTGACTCTCGATTAACTTTATTTTATGTAAAATACACATAATTCGATAATGCAAACTTTGATAAAGATTCTAACACACATGAATTAGAAACATGTAACAACAAATTAGACTAAAGAAGTTAGGCGGCTTGAATTGGTAATAGCTCTTTCTGTTTTTGTATAACATTAAAATGTAGGAATTGTAAAATTGAATTTAAATGGATTATTGTTAAAAATGTGACATTTAATTGCTTGCAAATATTTACCAAATGGCCCAAAAACATTTGTGAAAAGCCATAGCTTCTGCCGATGCAAATGTTTTTGCGATATAAGAAGGATTACCACGCCAGCTGTATACTCAAATGGCTCGAAGTCTTATCAGAAACTAGCTGGTCGATACTTAGCACTCTGCCCACCAATATATTTTTCTTAATGCCTCATAATACTAACTCCAATAAGAAAAAGGCCTTCTAGGATGCCTACTGGGTATCGGTTTGCGAAAATTTACCTACTAGATATTAACGGACTTGTCCATCTCCCAGAAAGCGATATGAATAGTGTGCTTCACGTGCTGACCACCATATGTAGCAAAGTCACTACTTAATCATATCCACGTGTGAAAGGTAGACCAAAAACTCTTACTTAGGAAACAACTAACTCATCATGGCGATGAACTTCATGAGAAGGAATTGAACTGGATAATTGACAAAAATTTCATTCGCGTGTTCAAAAGGCTTGTCAGACAAGCTAAACTAACTTTCTGGCAGAACTATAGCAGCGAATTGGATAAACCTCGGTGCAGTCGCAGAGTAAGGATACTTCTTCCCTCTAATACATATATTTCTTGATACTTAAAGCAAGATGTCGGTATTTGGAAAGAGTTAGTCAAGGACCTTTTGGACACTCATTTCCCAAGCAGTAACGTTCAACCGGGACTATAGTGGCTGAAACCTTCACAAAGTTAGTCATTGGTGATCATATTGCAGCAGAGGTACAAAACAACGTGGATGTTGTGTTTCCTTGGTTTAATACCAATTACGGCACACTTTTGCGAAGCAGTCAACATCCTGGTAGAGAGGACTGAGGGCAAGTTTGTGTTTATGTTTATACTAGAAAGAACGAACAGTCTCTCGCCGATTTTGCTTTAATGGCGTCTAGCTCTAACTCGACATGCGTAAACATAACCGAAACTACCATACAGTCGACCGTATCCAATTGTAAAAGAATCCATGGAAATCAAGGAGTGCAAGGTAGTAGCATTCCCGGAGATAGAAGAAGCTTGAAATAAAGTGGCACCAGCGATCCTGAGTTGGGTGTCAACGTATATCCTGGTGATAAAGTTTATGTTAAGTTGCAGTAAAATCATGAGACCAAGGATCTAGTTGGATAGAAATCACAGTCAAAAGAGGAAACTTTCACGGACGGGTCCTGGTCCTTGGTTATGGAACCCGGTAGTGAGTGACCTTCTGAACAAGCTAAAAACAGCGGTTTCAAGCATATCCAGCAATCTAAATTTCCAGAACGAATACGGAACTTTTTATGCATGTCATCCAGACTGCCACCATAATGGAGTTATTCTTGAAAAGAAAGCCCAGATAGCCTTATACACATACAGAAGTGCTATAGAAAAGACATGCGAACAAGGCTATCAAGCCAAGTGTGACCTATACTATTCTTCGGAGTGGTTATATGGGTGACCTCTATAGAGACACGGCATACATATCAAATCATTGCGTAATGCATGCTTGTTCAATATGAGGTGATCGACACCAACCCCAACAAAAGCGAAAAATCCCAGCGAGAAGCAAGGAACTGATTAATAGTGAGTGAAAGAAGCCCTGCTATTTGGCAATCTTTCTCGGGTTCGCATGCCCTGAATCTGAGCTTAAACGCAACGGACATCTCACTTTGTGGTGGCGGGACTCATAATTTCGACACCACATGAACCTTATTTTGGTAACTGCTGCTAGCGATGAGCTTGCCGAAGCAGCATAGCTGCACATCCGTCAGCTAGGAAAATTTTTTTAATTTACAGACAACGTAGTGAGAAAAATCACGACAAAAGGATCCATTCTCACGAAAGTGTTGTTTCAAACCCCTCTTATCATAGGCTAGAATAAATTACTAAAATATGATATAAAATAATACTTCATTGATAAAAAACTTTTTGAAATTCATTCATTATATTAAAAGAACAAGATCAAACATCAATATCGGTATTATCCACTTCAAAGTACCCTCCAGTGACAACACATTTATCCCAGCACTTGACCTTATCTTCGAATCGATTTTTTTTCGGTTTGCATTATGACGAATAGGGCTATATTCGATTTTGGCATGATCTAATCTAGGGTGTTGAAATGCAGTCTGCGGAACGATTTTTTGAATATACCGAATGGCCTTATAGAGCCCAATCAGGTGAATTTGGTTGTAGTTAGATAGTATTAGGTTCGTTTTCGCCAAATGTTCATAGAGAGCGATGCGACAGTGTGTTATTGCGGTGACAAATCCACAAGTTGTTTGATCATAAATTTTGTGTTTTTCGTCAAATTGCTTCAGGCAAATGCTTCATAACACCAAAACAATACTCCTGAATAATGGTTTCGATCAGTCGAAAGAATTCGTAATAGATAGCAATTGGACTCCATAAAGACTGCGAACATGGCTTTCTTTTAAAAATGAAATGATTGCTTGAATGATTTACAATAACGTGGTTTTTGCGGTTGTGGCTCATTCAGTGCACATTATTCACTTGCCTTCCATTTGCATAAATCCATAACTTGTCTCCACTAACGATCCAATTGATGAATGTTGGGCTCGATTTGGTCAAGGAAATCATATCTTTTGTAACGTCAACGCGTTTCCTTTTGTGTGTGAAAATTAATTTCGATACTGGTTTTGCAACGAAACGCCATAGGCCCAAATCATTAACCACAATGCCTTAATCAGATCTCAAGAGAATTTCCAATTCTGTCTGAAGATATTAAGGAAGATTCTGCATACGACTAAACCAGTGACTGTGGCACTTCTAGCACGCCTCTCTGAGATAGGTTAGATCATTAGCGGATACAAGAATCTTGGATCAATATCAACAGGATCTGTGGCTTCACTCCTAAAGGTACAGATTGTTAACAGCTATAATTTCTTTTAAAATGGGAACTTGCAATTATATATCTATTAATATTTGCTCTTTTCTTCATCACAAGTATACAATATGTGGATTACCCGCCACATGGAGCCTAACAGAAATCGGTGAGTGATGCCAACGTAAGCCCTATAACAGGCAAGCGCAATAATGCTCATCAGTTTTTGAGGGGATCTACGACAACAAACAAATGAGGTGAGTGCTGTTTTAAATATATTCTCAAAAGTCCATTACAAATTTAATAACAGCTACACCCCAACTTTCCTGAACTTGATCACAAGGCTAATAAAAGACTTCATTGAGACTACCACTCAGGGTTCAGAAGTACTTTCACAATGGAAGCTCGAAATGCAGCACTCTTTTACTGTCCACCAATATATCTCACCCAGAATCACTTGGCAGCCACCGCATCCAAAAAGTACTCGAAACAAAAAGCGAATGAACTGGGAAAACTTTAGAAGGATTTTAACCCAACGAGTCCACTAGTTAATGGTCTTAATTTTAACAAGCACACGAATCTAGAAATGACAGCTAACCTACTAAAGCCTGGTCAGAAAAGTAAATCATACTGGTTGGACAAAGAAAGATTCACAACATTTAGAAATACACGTCACCTTTAAGGAAAACCTAAAGAACTGTAAAAAACGCATTAAAAGAACTAAGCAATTTAGGATACAAGAGAAATAATGGAAGAGAGAGCAATTATAGACAATCAAAATAAACAAATTAGATATACATACAATTGATGAATTTTAGAAAAGCTGACTCCTCATAACCACTTGCATCCAGAACCGGTTTTTTAGCTGTTGCCTATTTGTGCGCTGCAAACGCTGCCGCAAGTTGAACTTTAGATCAGTTAGCAGCTTATAACCTGGCGAAAAACCTTTAATAAATGATTCGGAGCAAGAGGTTCTTCATAATCAACAACACCAAATGATATAAAGGTAAGCAGTCTTTGTCCCACAAAACACTGCGAGGAGTTTTATCTTTTGAAACTTGTTGCTCTTCACATTATATACAAAACTTTTGAGAGAACGCACTTATCGTACCCAACATATCACATCGAACGCGATCTCGCTAGTATCTACAAAGCAATGTATCTGAATGCTATTTGCCTCTTGCTGGACTTGCGAATAGCACTTCTTTACATAGAGTTTTTCAAAAGGAGTCTGTCATCATGTACCAGTACACTGTCCAAGTGCTACATTTTTTCTAAAAAATTAAAATCACCAACAACCTTCTCGGTGAGGTGGTACTCACTAATAATATATATATAATAACTTTGCGAGTGTGAAACCCAATTGTGAATGAGAAAGTCGCAGCTTCATTGCGCAAAACCTGCGTTGCGAGTTTGATTTCCTCTTGCTTATCGTCGACACTATCTGGGAAGTCGTTCAGGAATTGGTGCCAGTGACCGCCCGTGGGAAGTCATCTTGATATATACTGACATTTTTGTCTCGTGCATAATGTGCTATGCATGGGAGCAACAGCTCCCGAAAGTACAGTCATGACGTATCACAAAATCGGATGATGTCGTCTGAGGTGACGGCTATCTCTTTTTGACTCTATTTAGCCTCTCTTTTGACTTGAAATTCATTTGCTGATTTGCCGCCACTATTTGAAACTGTTAAAAAAAAATATATATATAACATGCATTGGGTTGGAAACAACAAGCATAGGTAAACAGGAAATTTTTCTGAATGCAGCGTTACCTCAACTTGCGTCAATTTCCTGGCGTGCCACTTTGTTAAACAATACTCAACCTTATTCATAAGTTCCGTTAAAATGTCGGATCGTTTTCGTACTTACAGTGAACTCGATATAAATGTTCCCTTTTAGTAGTTGGGAGGAATTTGTTTTATTTCGGGGCCTCTAGAGCAAAATACAATTTTGCCTCCTCGTCTGGCTTTAATTCAAGCGACTGCATGTACACTGGCACCATCCTTTTCATAGTCATCCCTAACTTTTTGACGCCGATCTCATGGTCATTTCCTTATATCAGTAGGACCGCTACCCAATCTTCTATGATGTCAATGAGTATTTTTGATTTCTATTCTGCTACAATTCGATCGATAGGTCATATGTTTTTATATAAGTTGTCCTTTAAATCCACCACAAGCATAGTTATTCTCTTCAATTTCCTCTGTCGAACACGTATCTCTCCGAATAGCCCTAGTCTACAATTGGGGACGGATCAAACCTTACAGCATTCGGAATTAGATGCATGGGTAAGTAATTTGAAAAAATACTTTTGCTTTTCCGACAGGTTGCCAAATATTCTATTAAGATCGAATCGAATCTTCTTTACGGATCAGAGATTTTTGTTGACTGTAGATCAGTGCCAAAAAAAATGATGCAAAAGGTGCCACAAATTTCTAAATGATTTTGTAATTGGCACACGGATGCATTACCAATTTGACATTTTCCAGATTACGCAATTTTTTATTTCATATAAAATATTTTTATTTCATATAAAATAAATAAAATCACGAAACGCAAAAGCCTGAAATTAATAAGGATAGAGAAGTTTTTGTTTTTAGTAACAAAAAAAATGTATTTGATTATGTGAAAAATAAAATTAATTTAGCACACATGAATAGCCTTAAGCAGATATTTTGTTTAAAGCTTTATATTATTTATATTATTATAAGCTGTCTAGTACTTCTTACTTGAAACAAACACTCAAATTTTTCTCCAGAGCTCTGAAGTAAGACATAAAAAGCTCTGCTGCTTTTATTAAATTGCAATTTTCTACTCTCGCCGCAATTATGTGACCTGAAGGATATCAAGTTAAACCACCCGGCTACATATGTAACCTCATTCTTTTGGACGAATTCACGTTCAAGCAAATTTATAGGCAGAACAATGGAAACAGTCGAGTATGCCTTGGATACAGACTCAATTTGATTACCCTACGAAAACGTTTTCAGAAGAAAGATGTGAGAGGAAACACTCCAAATGCAAATACTCCTTACAGACTAGGCACGTATTTACCTTGACAATATTTTAAGAAATTGTAACGTTGATATAATGGCACTCCCAGAAGACCGGTGTTCGAGCTAGGGCTCGAAAAAAATGGTTTAAAAATGTTCTTGTTAATTTCGGTTTCAAACGTGGTTGGGACGGTATATTTCGGTTAAATGTCGGGACATTTACTTTATAGAAAAAGGCAAGCCTCAATGATGTATGACTGATTTTCTTTGCCACAGCGCCTAGTACGAGATCCCGATATCCACAAAGCAACATGACAATCATAAGATTAGCAAACACGCAGGAAAATTGATGATTTCGTGTTTGATGGATGGCATACGACAAGCCTTTTGGGCGTAAATGACACGGTTTCGAACAGAGCATAACGTAAATTTTACACCTGGCGGCTTCAATGCACAAGTGTTTTCCCACCACCGCAACAATTTCCTCATTCAACTTTCTCCGGCATCCAATGTTATTACACCTAGGTGACAAATCACTGAGGAGACGGTTTGGATTCGGAAACCACCGAAAGACATTTAGATCACAAATTTCTGCCTTGGATAGATACCATGAAAAAAGATGCAAAAAGCTTAAGATAATGAGATGAATATGTGAAGAAAACGAAATTCATGGTAGCAGAAGTACTGTTTGAAAATAATTCCAAAAGATGAAAAAAAGACGGAAGGTGTCAGTATCACAGTTCATTCTATATATACCGTATCATTCTGTAAATATGGTATCGATTGTCAAGATTTCACAAATCTTTGAGCGCATTTTAATACTATTTTGAATGATGATAAAACTGATTATTCCATCGATGAAATTTCAAGCCCGATCACTAAAACGGCTCCAAATACCACCAGTTTCACAACCTGATCGTGACCAGGGATTAGAGTCGTAATATTCTAGCATTACTTTGAACAAGGAGATACCAGATATAGTGCCAACGGTCGTGGAATGAGCTTCATAAGCATAATGAACTAGGTAATGTTGAGTAAGCTGTGAGAAAAATTGAGATCGTATGTGAAGAAATTGAGTTCGAAGATTTTAAGGACTAGGTTGTATCATCAGCATCCATAGTAATATCAGACTAAACATCAAACGGATGGTTACTGATGCAGTTGGTACTACCGTCACAGACAGGTCTAGATCCACACATTACTGTATTTTTCATCGTGTATCTTCGGGTAATTAAACGTCTTTGGATTCAACTTTGGACTGAGTCATTGGTCTGTGTTGATAATTGCGTGTTCATCACTAATCATATGTGTTGGCTTGAGTCATCTCACTAGCATCGACTTCTTTTAAGCATTAACTTGTTGAACGAAACTAATACCACACAATTCCTTAATCCTGTTAAAAGTAGTGCGTTCATTAAAGCTATCAAACCTTCGTATCATAATGAAAATCGTTCATCGTTCAAGTCTTAATCATTCTATAGTCTTCCAACCTCAGACTCTATATCATACGCAATATAATACCCAGTCAACCCGGTGTGAGCTATGAACTACTCTACCAGCTTTCTTTCGTCTTATCCGTCTATAAATTCCAAATTTATCTAGTCTATGGCCAGAGTTTTCATACAAGTAACTTACAGCTCGACAGAAGTGGCTAACTTCAGATTTACCTGCCATGCATGGAAGATGAGCAAGCCAATTTACAGAGGAAGGTCTGATTTTCCCCATGGAGAGCTACTGGGGGCGTTGTAAGCAATTCAGAAGCGATATCATCGTGGAATCCATAATCCATAAGAATATATATAAGTCGGTTATAATGCCCGTTTCTGTGAGGCGCTGTAGCCAAAACGCTCTCAAAATCTTATGATAATCCATTGGGTGATGTTTTGAAGAAAATCTTGCATAAGATATATGGTCCTGTGAAGTGACGATAGTAGATGGGGCATCCAATAGAATCACTAGCCGAAAGAAACCTTCGGCTATGTTGCAGTAAGGTAAAGAATAAAAATATAGAGGTTACTTTGTGTAGGTTAATTCGCTGGTGTTGATGAATCAGAACCAGCATTTTATCTAAATCTCGTCACAGAAAAAGTGCTTCTAGGGTGCAGAAGAGGAATACCAAACTATGTTATATGCAACCAGTGTTGTAAGACATTTCAATGGTAGACATTTCCAACGACGAAGCTACACATTATGGCGCTGTATGATTATTTTGCAAATGTCAATTATGTAAAGAAGTGATTCATAAGCAACAATTGTTCCTTATTGCAACCTTATACACTGTTGTAACGCTCGCACGGTATTAGTATATCTCTGGACAGCTGTTCATAAAAATGCCCTAAGTAATATAAATTGGAAATGCAGGTTCATATTTCGAAATGAGTACAAATTATCTATATACGAATTTTGAGAAAACAGGCTTGGCCACATTAAAGGTCTGGATTTTTTTACCGATAAGGTTACATATTTAGAAGAAAACTCTTACCCTACATTTTCTACGGCGAACCCACGTTTGCACTAGAAGAAAGCAACTGATCTAAATTCTGAAACTCTTCTCGTTAAATTCACTCTTAGGAAGGTGTCACAACAAAATAAATTGCTGATATACAATAGCAATTCTTCGTCGAATCAGCAGTTACACCCCACACTATAGCTTGTTGTTATGATTTAGAAGTTTGATTATAACCATAAAGCTTATCCATACTCAATCAACGCAAAAATGGTATACATTCAAAGGGATGCCAGCACATTCAGGGGAGTGTCTATTCGCCTCACAAGATCATTCTGAGATTTCTTGTTAATTAATCATACCTCTTTCATATTCTTTCACTATTAGTAATTAGTTTGCTGTGGAAACTTACAATTTTTTCTAGCAACTGTAAAGTTCCAACCCTTTCTCGTAGTTGGAACTACAAATTTTACAATCTAATATCATACATGTTTTTGTTCCACGATATATTTATAAAAAATATCGGGGTTTGTTTTTTCGTGGTACGATCCCTAATCGTTAACTATTTCATATCGCACGGCTTTCAATTCCGCTTTAATACACTGTCGTGCATATGCTTAACAACTACCAATATCAGTTTCTTCCGTGCTTTTTTTTTATAGGAACTACTGACAATGCTTTATAGTGGTTCCCTGTTATTTATAGAATTCTAACTTCATTTCAATTATCTTAAGGTCGAGGAAGTCCCTTGTCATCGTTTGTAATGTCGTGATTCATTCCGAAAATATAAATTAGTTGCAGTTTCCTATTGTTTTGGTTTGTGGTTCTATTTTTTCATATGAATATATACATTGAGACATAGTTGAAAATCTCAAACTCTCTCAATCATTTTT
>JXPQ01017138.1:0-15529 GCA_001014675.1 Ephydra gracilis
ATTACTTTTTGGGCAACCCAATATAATGTCATGATGGAAGAAAGTGCTCAGCGCAATACTAACAGCTGTGTCTGGTTACGAAGTTGGAAAAGACAAACAAGGTTAAAAAATAGGAAAATTATCTGAAAAAATAACCAGCATGGGGAAACAGTTATTAAGCACAGCGAATCAGGAATGAATATTTTACACGTTCTTATTATTGTCAGGTTGTTAACACTCACAGTTCTGTACTCATTAATAAAGTTATTTTAAATATAAGCATAATAAATAACGACTGCAATGCGAAGGATTTAAAATTCTAAATTTTAAATTTAAGGAGCATTAATGCAGAATTGACACATCGTACAAATGCCTGAATAGTACACCAGTATCTTCCAACCAAATTCAAATAAAACATTTTAAAACACTGGTTTTCAGCATAATACCGTCACAGACCGCAGCAGAACAACCAGCCCATTCCTAAGCCCCAATCACCAAGATGAATTCTTAAAATTTTTTTCCTCAATAAAAACCAGCCAAGAAGCAATTTTCATACATTTAGAAATTAGGGACAGAGTACCGGAAAAAATAAATAACACTTAAGTTCCAAGATGCAGGAGGAAAAACATCAGACGAAGAAATTGAGAAAACTAACACAATGGCCACAATGACTCTCGTAGAATACATCAATTTGGCAACAAAGCTGTTGCCAGAGTTTGATGGCAAAGCCAAAAATTTAACTAAATTCATAAATGCACTGGACATACTAGAATCGATCAAAGGAGATACCGACAGCATTGCAATTTCATTGATCAAAACGGACGGCGATTTCGTCAAAGAAATAGAATCCCTTGCCAAACAGCTAGACATTGCCTACATTTCCAATGGAAAGTCGTCAGCGCTGGCAAGAAACTATTCAGCACAGTCGGCAGCAGCCAAATGTTAATAATAATTTTCAACGGTTAGTGGCGTCACCAAATTCATTGAGTTAGGGGCTGAAAGCTTTGGTAAGCTTCATGTGAACTATATAAATAACTCATACAGGAAGAAACAATTTTAACAGGAGGAAGAATTCATTTAGAGGAAATGCTTCCTACAGAGGTAATACAAACTTCAGAAACTATAACCAAAGTAATCGAGGTAGAAACCACAGAGACTATAACAACTATAAGTGTAACGGTAACCCTAGCAAAAGCAACAATAACAATAATAACCATAGTGGCAATAATAACCCAAACAGGAATATACGCTACACGGAAGCGTTGGAAAACGCAGACCACCCCCAGAGTGCCCAACTTGGGAGTGCGCAAAATTAAACACTGCGAACTTACTAAACATCAATTTGTCATTTATTAACTTTGTCACTATAAATTCCTCACTAAATGTCTATGCATCCACCTTTTTTAATAGACACAGGATTGCAAATTAGTACTTACCAAATATCGGCAAATGACAGATAAATAAAAATCATATCTACAATTTAAAAGGCATAAAAACTTTGCATTCCATTACAACTACACTTTATATGAACAACCCAGAAATAATTCACAACCTCCAAATAGTAGGTGAAAATATTCCAATCCCTTGTGATTGCATTATTGGGCTAGACTTGATGAAACGATTCAATTGTTTATTAGATTACAAGTATAATAAATCACTTGGAACTTGAAATTTCAGAATCACGCACAGAAGAAATACTTAATTTAACAGCAAGAGCGGAAGTAATTAGAAAGGTTCATTTAGTTGCAACCGCAGAAAGTGTATTAAAACTAAACTAAGAATTAGAGAAAGGCATAGTTATAGCAAATACAATTGTTAACACAAGGAATCCATATGTCAGAATAATAAAAACAATAGATAATAATGTTTTCCTTAAAGAAGGTAAGATCAAAACAGAATCCTTAGATCACTACAATGTGGTTAACATCAGCAAAACAAACGACACTGAAGACAGAAAGAACACTATATTAAATAAATGAAAAAAATAAAATTACGTCTAAAATACGAGACACCAGTCCATATTAAAAACTATAGACTACCCCACAACCATAGACCCGAAATCAAAAAACATAAAGACAAATTAATTTAAGATGATATACTTGAACCTTCATTATCGGAATAAAATAGCCCCATTCTTCGTATACCTAAGACTATAGACAGGTTAACAAAAACCTAGCGTCAGACATATACCCACTACTAAGTATCGATGATATTCTCGATCAATTGGGTCGCGCCAAACATTTTTCCTGTGTGGATTTAATCTCTGGTTTTCACCAAATAGAACTAGAGGAAAATTCAAAAAACTTTGCGTCCGACTCATTCAAACAAATGATGCATATTGCTTTTTCCGGTCTTAAGCCGAATAAAAGTTTCATTTATATGACTTAATAGTTGTAGGCTGCTCAGCAAAATTACATGCTTGAGAATCTAAAATCAGTTTTCAATAGTTGTAGAGCCATTAAACTTAAACTTAACCCAGATAAATGCAAATTCTTTCACTCTCAAGTAACATTTCTAGGTCATAAATGCAGTGATCAAGGAATCCTACGAATTCGACAAAATTATTTCCTACACAAAACCGACAAATGCTGATGAATGCAAAAGATGTGTAGCATTCGTTAATTATTATAGAGGATTTATACCGAATTTTCTAATCACGTAACACATAATACCAAATTAATTAACCTTAAAAAATTCTTTATTATCACCTGAAATACTTTAATTTCCAGATTTTGAAAATCCTTTCTGCATAACCACCGATGCAAGCAAAATATCTTGTGGTCCTGTATTGAGTCAGGATTATAGTGGTACACAATTACTATTGTCTTCGCGTCAAAAACATTCACTAAGGGGAAGCCAACAAGTCAGTTATAGTACAAGAATTACGGCAGTCCATTGGGCCATAAATTTCTTGAAGCCATACATTTATGGTATTAAATTCTTAATAAAAAAATGATTACAAACCTCTAACATACCTCTTTAGAATGAAGACTCCGTCCTCCAAAATAACAAGAATGAGGCTCCACCTCGAGGAATTCGATTTTGAAATTGAAAATATTAAAGGTAAGGACAATTGCAGCGTGGATGTTCCATCTCGCATTGATTTTGGGCTTATTAAGCGATTCAAAGATGAAAAGTAATCACAAGGTCCAAATCCAAGGATACACCCCTCAAAACCAAAACCACCGAAAAAGACAAAGACAACATACAACAAAAAACAGCATATACAATACTATTACAAATCAAGAAGTGAGAAAATTAGCTCGCCTCACACTTAACTTCAACACTAATGGAAAATTAAAAGAATCCTCAGAATTATTATTACTCCATAGAACTTCAGAAATATTTAAATTTGATGCTTAAGATATTTCTTAATTCTATAAATTCATTCTCAAACTTGAAAAAGCAGTTGGTAATAAAAACTTTAAAGGCATAAAGATAGCTATCAATGACAATTAATTTAAACATATAGATAAATAGGAATTCAAAAAGGTAGGCCACAAGGCTTTATAGAAGGTAATAATTGGAATACCACCACAAATAACCAAAACCACTTCACAAAAGCAAAAAGTACAAATTCTGAAAAAATATCATGATGACACTGTATTTGGTGGCCACCCAGGTGTCACACGATTGTTATGAAATGTTATCATGTAAAAAATTGTGAAAGCTGTCATAAAAAATAGTCTGTTAAACAAAAAAAAAAACCGAACCAGTCATAACAGACATACCAGCAACCACTTTTCACATCGTTCAAATCGACACTGTAGGCCCATTATTGCGATTATCAAAGGTTCTAATAACTGTAGCAATACCTAGCAAAGCGGCTAATATAGTAGCCAAAACTATAGTAGAAAACTGCATTTTAATACACGGATCCATTAAACGCATACTGATAGACATGGGTACCGAATACAAAAATCTACTTTTCCAAGAAATATGTAAACTACTGAAGATAGAAAATAAAATAAGCACTCCATATCACCACAAAACACTACGAATAGTGAACGTTAACATTAAACATTTAATGAATGCATAAGGTCTTACATTTCAATAAATAAACTAGACTGGGACCACTGGTTCAAATACTTCACGTATACGCTAAACACAATTTGAACTAGTTTAAGGTGAAACTCTCACACCTTACGACTTCGCATTAAACGGTAAAGCTGAACCAATCTACAATATAGATGACTACAAATCAGAATTAAAATTTTAACTACAGACGGCTCAAAAACTAGCGACAGATTTACTAATGAGAAAGGAAAAATGAAAACAAAAGAAAATTACAAGAAAAAAACAAATCCACAAAGTCTTCTTGCAAACAACATGGTCTACCTATAGAATGAAGCCGACCATAAGCTGGACGGCATCTTCAAAGGCCCATATAAAGTTATAAAAACAGACAATTATCGATACAAACAACAATTGCACATAAAACAGATTAAAATTAGCATAAAAAAATTTTTAAAAAACGTATTTTAAGACTATCCTGGCTAAGACTAATACATAAACACCTCGATTACATTTTTAAATTGTTAAAGGCAAATGTATTCATACACACTGCTATCATTCAAAACAAAATAAATAAATAAAAAAATAAAACCTAAATATATAAATACATAAATTCACAAATAAGGTCAAAATAAAACTATACCTAAGAAAACAAAAATCTAATTAGAGAGGCACGTCAACTAAACAACAAAATACATTTTGACACCCCAAGCTACATTCCAAACTGGGAAGGTGTAGTAAATTTCGTCAAATGTAGGTTAACGTGAAAAATTAGCCAAATGATAAGCCACACGGACATATGACGCTTTTAGTCTTTCTACTTCCTTTTACGCTAATTCTTTTATTGCAGCGAATGCGACGACAACTCATCGCGATCAATACTTTCATTACAATTGGAAATTGTACCATTTTTAAATATTATCGTTAATAATATTTTAAAATTGATCAGATACCAACATTTTCTATAGAACTTTCGATTATGATCTGGCAAATATGTGGGCGATATTTGATTTTGTATTGTGTGCCAAGTCCTCTCTTGTTGTCCCTGTTGGGTTTAGATTATGTAAACCTATCGGAGACATCATGTCTAAGTATACCACATCATAAGCAGTCTCCTTGAACCGCGTGATGTTCATGTCGGCAACTATCATAACAACACTAGTTTTAGGAAGGTCTTGCAGGAAATTTTCCATATCATTATAAAAATAATGAGAGTTGGTTGTTGTTGGAGGATGGTAAACGCAAAAGATTGGCATTGTAATATTAACGTGTTAAGTTAAGTAAGTAAGTTCACAACTAAAAATTCAAAATTGCCATTAATTGACTTACGTATAAAATATTGAAGTGTATCACGTTGATTTCCACGAATAATACATTCACATTTATAATTGTTTATATTCAATTAATTCATTTCATCATCTGCTATATTTATCTGTATTAGAATTATTAAATCTCAATCAACGGTAATATTGTTATTTTCTGTTGGAGTACTACAAAGTTTTTGCGAATTGATCGGCTATTTAGGCAAACTAGTCTTACTTTGTTGTTGGATGTACTATAGTGATATGAGCTTTTCATCGCGCACATGTTATTAATGGATAAGATGGCATTGTAGAGAAAGTCAATGTTACTCATTAAAGTTTAGATCAGAACACTTTCTGATATAAATGGGTCTTGAGGTATCGTTTTTGACCAAAATCCTACCATCCTTGATCCACAGATACTTCCAGTTGTACTCTTTTGCTTTAGTTTTTGCATTGCATAGGAAATTCCTGTTAAGAACCGGCACTTCATCATTTATAAAAATTCGTTTATTAACATAAGTCTCATTACTATTAATTTTATTTGTTGCTAATTCATGAATATTTCATAATTCGTTTTTGATTATTTTGTATTTAATAACAGGATATAATATCCTTTTCATTTATTGATTTAGCTGTGTCAAGTTCAGTTTCAATCGCAGTTTTCGTTGTAGTCGCAATTTATTACTTCAACGTTGTTGCTCAACATTTGTTGCTCAACAAGGCAATAAATTTTCAGATTTTTTGCTTGCCCACTGCAACAAGCTCACTTATCTTTTCAGCCAACAGCTCAATGGTTTTATTAACATGGGCTGTTTCTCCTGCAGTCGTCTGCATGTTGACACTCCAATCAACTATCATTTTTGGGTAAAGTCTGAGCGATATTTTTTATTAGTGTGTTTTGAGGCAAAATTAACACCGAGGACAAACAGCAAAATAGTCCATTTTTTAATTTTGGATATTCGATGTTCACTGAAGTTGATTGAGAATGCTGGATATATCGTTCATTAATTTTTGGGGATACGAAAGCTCTGTTCGCGTGAGCTGACAATCAACCAAAGACAATAACGAATTGATAATTCTGAGCAGTGTTGAATGCTGTTCAACTATACCAAGCCCGAATTAACACATCACTATGTAACGATAGATGAAAGCCCCATCAATTCACAAAGGAATCTTAGCGAAGTGCACATGGTGAACCAACATCAAAGCGTGGCAAGTCGCAAGAGTTGGTTGCAAATTTATGGTATGTGGAAATACAATCCGATTTGTACAAAAAGAATGCAGTTTTTCAACAGAATGATACGTCGTGTCACAAACATATTAGAACAATCTGCATTGTAGATCTCGCCCCTAGCGACTTCTTACGTTTATCTGACCTCTAGGAAATGCACACTCGCAATAAAATATTAGAACCAATGCAGAGGTAATCACCGGAGTCACATATTGTGAGGCTTAATGTAAATCCTACTGTAAAATTAGTACCAAAAAATTATCTTATATAACCGGCATTTCGCCCTCAAAGGAATCTATATTAAATAATAAAATAAAATGTTAACAAAAAAAGTTATCATTAAAATTGAACGAAATTTCAGTATTCACTGAACATAAATATAATCGATGAGGACCCCAAAGACTATATCGATTAGATGAAAATGAGTGATACCTGCAATACACCTATGTGTTCTCAATAAAGGCTTTAATGCTGAATTATGCACAATTATATTTAAACGAAACGAAATTTCAGTATTCAGTTAATATGAATACAATTAAAAGTTTTTCAAAAATGTTGTTTATTGGATGCAAATTAGAGGTACCTCCACTACACCTTTGTGGTCTCAATAGAGGCTTTCATGTTGAATTATGCACTATTATCTTTTTAACTAAACGAAATTCTAGTAATGACTGAAAGTGCATATAATCAATGGGTGCACAAAAAATTAGCTTGATTGGTCACCTAAGTTGTCTCAATAGAGGCTTTAAAAAAATGCACAGTTATCTGTTCAATTTAACGAAATTGTATTGAGTGAATATGAATATAATCAATGTGTGTACCAAAAATGAGCTTGATTGCATTAAAATCAGAGGCCCAGCTCAACTATTTTAAGTCTTGACTGCTTAATCATGCATTCGAATTTTATTAAGTTCCAGTAAATATAATTNATGTAATTTAATCAATGTACGGACTGATGTATAATATATATATAAATACGACTAATGTACATACTAGTGATTCATTGAATGCAGATGCCAATGCGATCCTCAAAAAGAGAGTACAAAAACATGGTCATAATTAGTGAAATCAATTCAGAGTAATTTAAGGTAGTGTGCATTCCGGTTTTCCTTTATCAACCTCCTTCCTTTTTCCTAAAAGTTGGCATCACTTTTGAATGAACATATCATCAAAATTTGATAACTCCCTTTCTAACTAAAAAGAAGTAAAAAGGTTACAGTCAGCTGAGGCTAACAGAACAATGCACGTCGCTTGATTATTTAATAAAAACCGGAGAAGTATAGTATCTGAAATTACTCTGGATTAACTTCATTAATTATGGCAAATTTTTTGTACGCCCTCATTGTGGATCACATAAGTGCTTGATTTCAATGAATCAATGTACTTACATTTATTATATTTGTTCATTTGTTATGAACGTATGACCAAAACTAATATACACTTTCCCAATTTCATTGGTGAACTTTTTTTTAAACATCAAATTACCAAAAATTAAAAACTACATTCTTGGAAACCAAATTATATATTCTGCGACGATTTGATAAAGAAGACAAGGCTATGGAAATAACAAAGGCTGTTGGTCCACCTGCAACAACTGTCAAAACTATTAGAAGTGAGAGACTTCCAAATCGCCAAAATTTCAGGTGCTTAAACGATGATCCGTATAAGGAGTGCTTTGGTGGTAAAAGTGGAGTCCTTTTTTCCTATTTGGATTGAAATTCAAGTTCTGCAGAAAATTCCATTAAGTAAAATGGTAATTCAGACAAGAGTCAAACGCTTATTTGATAACATTAAAAATAAAACAGTATTCAAAGATAATGCTTATGATAGTAATACAGACAAGACGGAAACCTTTGAAGCTAGCCAAGGCTGTTTTGAGAGATTCACAGTAAGAGCAAAGAGCACTGATACAACCGCCGCAGAATGCGAGCCGATAGACTTAAAATCATTAATTCATATAGGTGAATATAATCCAAAACTAATTTTATTATTGACGAGACTGAGATATTCTGGAAACGTGTACCTAACAGAACTTTTACACCTAAAACAAAAAAATTTGGGGCAGCACTTAAAGCTTCCACTTTTCTTCTTAATGGTAATGGAAATGTTAATTTAAGTTTAAACCATGACTCATTTATCAATCAGAAAATCCATGAGCTATGAAAGGTTGTCCAACGAATCTTCTTTGTGTGCCCTGGCGAGCAAACAAAAAAGGATGGATGATAACAAAATGATTTGAAAACAGGGTTTCAACTTGTGCTGTTCCAGAAATTAAAGCTTATTTCTTAATCTTTCTTAAACTTCAAGGCTTTAGTCATATTAGACAATGCTCCATATTATATGGATGAAATTTTTATTGTTACCGCCTAATACGTGTTATTCAACGTATGAATCAGGGAGTAGTACCGACTTCTTAAAGGCACTTTCCAAAACGCAAGAATGGTAGGCTTATCTTGTTCATAATCCTCACTTTACATTAATGAACGAAATAAGCCTGCCATGCTTGAGTTTTGGAAATCGTTCAACATCATTTTTTATATTATTTTATATTATTTTTGTTTTTTAAATTTTTACTTTGTTCTTTTTTAAAAGTAGTATTTCCGTAATCACGTAACCTTTCTTCGATCTTTATATGGTTTGCCATATAATTTCATAATTCACTTTATGTCGTGTTTCTTTGAAACATAACCCCGACGAAATGTGAGGTATTGGTATAATGTTCATATCTCGAGTACTCCATATTTAAATTCTTCCAAATTTTCTTATTCTGCATGCAAACTTTTTTTAAATATTATATATATATATGTACAAATATTCATTCTACTATTTCTGTTTGAAATTTATTGGAAATTTTTGCATCATTTTGGTATACCACTGTATACAAATGAAAACGGGAAAGTTGAATTTAAATTGCTTGGGTATTTCGATAAAGACAAATATTTTTATTTCCAAGTTGGCAGCACCGTAACCGCCTTCTGCGCCAAATTTCACGTCATTATCTTCATCTGTCATATAGTTTTGCTTGTGTTTACTAAACGACTAAAAGTATGTTTGGCGATTTTCACTACGTTTGAAATTATTCAACTAAGACGTTCTATTAATATTTGTGTGGGGAATGAATGAATGCTTACAAATCGTTGATTGACAACTTGAGAATTGGCTGATATGGTAGGCATTTCAAATGAATCAGCTNTAACACCATTTTAAAAGATGTTTTGGGCCTCAGAAAAGTCAAATCTCCAATGGTACCGAAATCATTGAATTCATTTGAAAAAAACGACGCGTTGATGTGTGTGAAACCATGCTTTCTGACTACCAGGATAAGCTGAAATGCATGAAGATGAGACGTGGATCCATGCTCACGACACGTAAACAACCGATCAATCATGCGAATTGCGTGCCAGAGGAGAGCCAAGAACAAAAAAATCGCGTCATAGTCGCTCAAAAATCAAGGTCATGCTGACAGTTTTCTTCGATTATCGTGGTGTTGTGTTACAAATTCCTTCCACCCGGTCAAACCGTTAACAAGGAATATTATTTGGGCGTTATGCGTCGCTTCGTTGGTTCGTGAGTTTTCCGCCAAAAATGCAACCAATATCGTTCCGCAACGCTATTTGCCTTATTTGTCTCAGTGTGACTCTTGGCTATATAGCAAACACAAAAGACACCGTTTTGAGTCGATTTCGGCAATTAAAGGAGAATCGCTGAAGGCCCTGAGGTCTACCCCGGAAAGCGACTTTGCAGAATGTTTCGAGGATTGGATATTACACTGGCATAAGTGCATTTCGTCTTGTGGGGACTACTTTGAAGGAGATTTCATCGATTTGGAAAAATAAATAAACATTTTTTTTTATTAAAAACAAATTCCCGATTTCATTTGTACACAGTTACATATCCCTATTGGGGATGAAGACTTCATATTTTTCAAAGTTCTTTAATAAAACTGCGTAGATAACCATATGACATGTATAATGATTTAACACAAACAATAGCAAATATTTTCAGTAACTTTTATTGTTCTGAAAACTATGCTCTAATATACTATGCTCTTTTCATTTATTTGTTAGTCACAATACAAAAAATACAATATAAAATACTTGTTCTAAAATAAAATTAAAATCATTTAAAACAAATTAACTAGTTCGTTATTATCAAGTAGTTCAAAGAAACTATCTGATATGCTCTGTTTTTAATTACTAATGCCTTCCAAGTAATGTATACACAATTTCCTTTCGCTCTTGGAGTTGAGCACGCATGCTAGCTGTGTATGGATCAAAATTGAGAATCCGTTTTTTTCGTCTAAATATTCCTTCTTTTCGAACTAGAGCACATTTCAGTTGAGTCTGTAAAGAGATATAAATAAGTTATAGAGTCATGGTTAGTATTTAATTTATAAGACTATAACATACGAAGTTAGTTGTGTTGATTAATACGAGTTTGTTAAATAAGTTTTTCGATTCAGTAAGAGACGGCGATGGTACTACCCGACATAATTTTTTTGGCCCACTGGTCATATTCTCGCATCTGAAGTTTCATTTCATTTATTTTTTTTTTTGTTTTTGGCTTGGCTCATAAACCTGTCACAGTATTTTTTTTATGGAAATAAGCAAGCCAGTGCGTTACAATTTATATTGCATGAACTGGCAATAATGTCAATAGCAAAATCTGGTATCAAAATAAAGTTTGACATCTTTAAGCACAAACGTACTCTGAACCTATTGAAATAAAAATGCTTTTTGTTTTGTTTACAGTACGTTAAGAATCGATTTGACCAAAAATTAGAAATTTCAAGAGAAAGTTTCTGTTAATTTATTTTTCACCTTGGATTATTTCAAGAAGAATGTATCAATAAACTTAGGTCTTTGGAAAACAATAAGGTATCATCAGAAATCACTGTCTATCACTAATGGAGTGACTGCAATCATGGTCGTAGTTCGGTAGGGGTTAAATTCCAAAATCGCTTATTATGCCACAAAACATTGATGCACTGTGTGCACTGACAATGCAAGAGCGTCAAGTAACATATTATGTGAAGGAGAGATCCTTGCACATTAATTTTACGTCATTACACTTAGTTCCAAACATTTTTTTTCTCGTTGGATAGCCCTCCACGCCGATTGGAGGAAAAGGTTGAAAAGTTTAACCACGATGCTTCAAAAGACATGAACAACATCGTGACAGGTGACAAATCTTGGGCAAATAATATGGGTCAACTTCAACAGCAGTTTGCCTGTTTCTTGAGTGAAATTGGTCATGTGGACACTGTTCCACTTGCCCAACCTAATACGGTTAATTTAGCAATTCGCAAAACTATTCGCAAAAGACGAATCATTCTCCATATGCCGCTTCAAGCTCTCACGCAATTCTTCAAATAGGTGTGTTTTAGAGTATTCAACACTTCAAATTGATGACTCATCCTAGGTAAGGTCTAGGTCTGTCACCCAATGGCCTATTGTTCCCAAATCTCATAAGTAATGTACGTGGCTAACAATTTAAGAGCGCTGAAGAAGCGAAGCGTCCAATAAGCATGTTTTGGAGGTGACTCAAAATACATTGAAAAACTGTTATGACAAATGGTCTGAATGAAAACAAAAGTTTATTGACCATCAAGAGGAATAATTTGAGATACGATTTAAGCATTGCAAAAATGTATGTTTTAGTTTGTTATTTCCGAAATATATGTAGTAGCCCTTGTATCGTGTAAAGAAAAAATTATTTTCGTAGTAAATTAAATTTATGAAAGTATGTGGATAGTCTATAAGGAAAGTAAATAGTACAGCAGAAACCTTCATTAAACCGCAAATCACATGCATAAAGCTAAAGGAGACATTTCGTAAATAAGTGAGAAATAAATAAAGCAAGAAACAAAGACATCGGTAAGTATGGTTGCTGAGGCAGAACAAATTTGGAAGAATAGTGAGAATTGTTGGTATCACGGAGTTCGTTGGCAGCACATAACATTCATAAAGCGCACGGAAAATTAAACTAACCTTACAAACAAAGAACTCTAATTTTCGCATGCGGAATATATTTTTTACTCCTCAGTTGAAGACAAATTTTTATACCAATCAGCGCAGTGCTTGAAAATATTATGTCAACAGTGTTTTCCGTAGATTTTACAGAATAAAAAAAAAACAAACTTTAGCTAATTGTAGTTTTATAAAGCTATTTTTCCTAATTATGAATATGGAACCTGAATAACCGGAACCTGCAAGACCTAAAGTACCCCTTCCACAGCCATTAAAGAAATGGATGTATGGATCAGTTAAAGCTAAATCTATAGGTAGATAGTTATATTTTTGAAGCGTTAGTGATGACAGATCTGGTTCTAATTCTAAAATTGAACATGGCAACTTTTAAAATTGAAATGGTAGGCTTTCAATAAGTTTATCCAATAGAAGGTATTTGTTGGACCCCAAACTTGTCGCCCCTACATGGAGGTGCGTGTCATAAAATCGCGTGAATAATTAATATTAATTAATAATTAATTTGACGATTATTTATTGAAAATCGGCATTGGTCGCGAATAAACTTCACCCACAAAAGAACAGTACAACTGAACAAGCAAACATAGTGTTTACCGAAATATTGTATTTTCATACATCCCAAAGCAAAAAAAAATTTGTTGGTTGAAGCAATTGCCCCGGCAGCATTGATTTCTTTAATCAAAAGAACACAATACGGAAGGTCCTTCAACAGAAAGCCAAACGTGAAGCACTTAAAAAATTTGGTTCAATCGCTGGTGCTTTCAACAAACAACCAAAGGCGAAGTTTGCGGCGAGAGCAAAAAAGTATATTATTGGTGATTAGTCCATATCATAGAAAGAATATAGATTATATGACGACGGAAAAAATTATTGATCATGCAGAGAAATGTTTTGTTTAATAATATTCAGCTTATGCAGTAAACCTGGATTAGAACGAAAATAAGTTTACAACCAAGCAATGCATCAATGATTTAAATACCGGTGAGGATATTTCTACAGAGGAGAAAGAGAAACATTTGACCAAATTTAGTGTAGGTAGGTCTTCACACAGAAATGTATTGAAAATGGTGGGAATGATGAAGCAAAGCTAGACTCATAGAAAAAGGTTATGAGAAATAGGTTGGAATAGTATTCAAATGCTTACACTTATAGTAGTACAGAAACGAATATATTTCAAGCAAATGCATATTTTAAACGCGTGTTTTAATAGCAATTCTTTTCAAGACAAATATATACCTTTTCAAAAAAAAGTACCCGAATACGATCTCTGAATGTAGAACCTAAAATTTGTTGCATAGGCAAGTGAGCCTTGTTCCACAAGAAATATAAAAAGGCTGTAGTTCCAAATGATTGGAGTTTATTAAAATGACATCAGCAACGTATGCAAAGACAATAGCTAAAAGTTTCATGGTGTAGATAGAGAGTGCCTAAAGCTTGAAAAATACACCATGAAGATGTAATTAACATTATCACATTTAACCAGTCTAAGTATATTAACGACATGTTATCCAAATCTGGAATCGATGCTTGTCAAAAGGTGGCTGTTGCTTCAAATACGGGCTGCCAATTTGCATGGCAACAGGAAGGTGAACCTTGGGCTTTGTATCGCAACCCATATATGGATTTAGTGATGAAGCTCCGCAAGTAAAAACTTCCCAAGAAAGCAGAGGATTTGTTTCATCTCCTTATCAGGTACAATAAGTTTTAAACTATTTTGCCAATGAGTTTGCAGAAACCTACGACGTTTTGTTGATTCTGACTGTTGTTCAAATGTTTTCGAAAATTAAATTGTAAATTGTTTATAATCTATATTTCTGAATCTGTGCTTATTGACATCTGTGCTTATTGACATCAGTTTAAGGAATAAAGAACAACTTATTCTGAACCTTGATGACCAACGACGCAATTAAATCTAATATTGCTCAATCGAAATAAGATGATCGATGTTCGTTTCACCGACTGTTGCGAAAGTCAATTTTAATAAATAAGAAATGGAGGGAAATGACAACCAAATTTGCCGAGCTCCAAAACTTGTTTAAAGAGTTTTTTGTCGGATGTACTAAGCGACAATCAAAAATCATCGCATCATCTGTTACATAGAATTTAAAATTTTAATCTTTGAAATAAAGTAATAGGTAGATGTCGCGATTTTCTTTGATTGTTGCATTTTTCAGATTGCTCTTAAATTTAATTTCAAAAAGTATGTCTATTTTTATGTTTAAGTTTAATTCTTTGTGATTTTCATGGGTTTTTGTTTAAAGTTTGATAAAAACAAATCCCAATACATTTAAAAAAAAATTTTCATAAATAAAAAGTGCCTAATGCGGTTAAAAAAATCAACCGAAATGTAGTAAGAAAAATGAATTTAACTTTGTTGTAAAAAAATAATATAATATTTGATCTATTACTTTGGAAAATTATCCTTTGTTAATGTTTATTGCTTTAAATAACTTGTCTTCAACGCGAAAACTAAATTTGACACAGAAGTAAAATTTCCACTCATTGAGTGTAAGCAGTAAACAGACCATGAATAAAATACAAAAAAATTATACAAATGGAAAGAAATAAATTTTATAATTCATTATAAATAAATATTATCATCATATTTCATGCATGATTATTTTCTTTAAAAGTATAGTTTTAACCAGACTAAGCCATTCTGCTCAATTCAATTCAACACGATTTCATATTTGATTTGAAATATATTCATCTATTCGAAAGGTGGATTATTTAATAGATTCTCTTTAATTTTCAATACATGAATTAATTTTCTTAATATCATTTATTTTTTGAGATTCTATTGAATTTTAATAATATTTGTAAGTCACAACACTACATTTCCACCATCAAATCTTCAAATCAATCTGACATCAGTTAAACCTTTTATATTGAACATATAATAGAAGACGCATTAAAATTAATTCTTACTTTTTTGCCAAGAATTGCTGTTCAATTTTATTTAGCTTGCTTAACCTACTTTTCTTATATTTGGTATTGGATGAATGCAAATTGAG
>JXPQ01017138.1:26683-41786 GCA_001014675.1 Ephydra gracilis
GTGGAAAGATGGAGGGAGAGAAAAGCCTTTTGTTTGTGTGTAGGGCGAAGTAGAACCCCATGTTGGATGATAGCTATTAAAATCTCCGGTAAATTGGTAGAGTATTGGTAGCTTATTAGCTGCTTTTAAGTGGAGGAGGGTTGAAGGAGGGATGACAAAGTTCTGTTTGGAGACAATTTCAACAGCAATAGCGTCGAATTCGGTGCTGGGAATCTTATTATTTGTATTAATATATTTGTGGATTAATAGAGCTACACCTATCCATCCAGTTCAGGATTGGAAAAAGTGAAGGGTTTCTTGTAATGAGATTACCTTAGGTTTATGTGTTTTTATTAAAAAAGAAAGATTACTGAAGATATATTCTTTTTTAACCATTAAATGAAAGCCCCCATTCATTCTTTGCGATTTGGAGTTGGGTTATATATATTATTTTCGTTAGCTGCGATTTTAGGAATGTTATAGATTACAGGTGGTCTTGTTGATTTATGTTACGATTGATACGTGGTGGATAATTGGACTCGGAAGAAAATAAGTTTCCATGTATTCTGATTTTTGCTGTGCATTTGCAGTCTATTTCAGTTTTGCTGATTGATTTGTGGTTTATAAAGGAAATGCAAATATGCTGTCTAAATCTTGCACTTGGAATTGACTCAATATTTGGTAATTTTGCATTGTTGGTGTTGTGTTAGTTCACAGTATTCTTTTCAACTTTATATGGCTCTTCAGTTTTTCTTAATGTGCTCCAACTCTTGACAATTGCATAAGATTTGCAATGTATTCCCGAACTGTGACCCTTTCCCAGCCTATATTGAGGTATTTGGGTGTGGTAATTGATTGAAAAGTAATAAGGTATTGCTATATGTCTATAAAACTTGATTAATATTTGTGATGTATTGATCCTAGAGAGTGATAAAGAGGTGTTGGTCATCAACGTTTATAATTTTTCTGGAGAAGATATTTCCTTGAGAGTTATTGACGATGCTGTGTAACGGGATTTTAGTCATATATTGCCAATAAAGGTAATATCAAGAAGAGTTTTAGCACTGGTTCTCTTATCTTATGTTAGGGATATTTTTTTCTTCACTCAAGACTGATTTCAAAGAATTCAAATGATAACTGTCCATTATACCGCGTTTAAGCCTCTTGTAGTCCCAACAAAGATATACTAGATGTATTCTTAATTTTCAAGCCTAATTTTGGTACATATATGGCTATATTCATATCCACTGTATAATGAGATTTCGTTAGATTTCAAAAAAACTAGAAAGAAGGGCTTAAGGTAGTTCAACCAAACTTGGTACACATATTCTAAAGAAAAAGTTTAGATCGAAGTTAAAATTTTTTTAAATCTAAACAATATTTCGTGTACCTTCGTGTACCTATTTATTCACAATTACGGGTGCAATTGATTTGATAATATTTTTTATATTCTTTAAAGAAGAAGCAAAAGTATGCCTGTTTCATTTGTTGATATTATTGAAATTCTCTTTAAAGCAAACTTCTGCAATATATTGTAAATTGAACTTACAAAAAAACAAATCCATGATTTAAAACAATTTGTTTCTAGTCTCGGGTTCGAACCTACTTATCCAATCAAGTTATATCAACTAATTTTACTAACTACAATTCATTTCCCATGATGATTTCATATTTAAATATCAAACTTTGTAGCGAACGAAACCGATTACGGCAATTTTTTGGGAGAATCGTAGAAGATGGACAGACGAAGAGGCAAAAAATTGCTCAATCAAATTTTTTTTTATCTATGCATAAGTTGATTAAAAAAAAAAGGCAATCACACGCGTTCATTTAAGCCCGCAAAAATAATAATCAATGTTTCGAAAAATTTGTTTTTTGGTGGAAGCATTTCTTTAATATATATTGTGGTTGCGATCAAATTCAAAAATTTTAGAAAAGCCCAAAATAATTTCAGCTTTACCAAATTTTAGTTATATTTGCATCTGTTGTTTTATTATTAGGAAAAAACAATAAGAAATTTTGTTAATTTGCGTTAAATCGGGAGTAAAATTGTAAAATATCATGTCTATAACATAGAAACGTTCAACCGTTTATGGAGGTCCCCGGTTTTATTTGTTTAGTTTTGATTGTATAGAGCAACGACCCAAAAAAAATGTTCACAAGAGGTCTTGGTAGCTTGCTGTGGGAATTTTATGCTGTTTTGCGAGTATTTGAAGTAAATATTCTGTCAGAGGTACCGGAAAGAATTAATCTATTTGTCTGAGTTGTAGGATATGGAAAGGAAAGACCCAAAAAAAACTTCAATATCAAATTTGAGGAGCATGTGATGAACCTTACGCTTAGAAATATTCTGACTCCATCCGTTCACGAACTATTCCATTTTGCTTTTTACAAAATACACTTTTTTAGCTAATATTATAGATCTGTCTAATTAAATTCACAGAATGTCTGACGAACATAGATCAATCGAATTTTAATTTTTTTTGTGGTTGCAGATTAACCTGAACTAGATTATTTCTATGCATTGTAGTCTTTTCATAAATCACTCAATAACCTCAATCTATTTACCGCTGGCTATAAAAAGTATTTTTTTATGAAATATAAGAACATTTATGAATATGGTTATGATTTACCAAGTCTTGACTAACCTGTAGCTTGCTGCAGTAGATATCTCAGCCAAGTGTTACCACTTCCTGGAAAAGAAGCCAACGCCGTAAGACCTACAGTTTTTAATAAACATTGCGAATTAATAGTTTGTTTTCAAATGTTATTAAATTACCTTCGGTATCAGCATTTTTCAGCAGCGCGTTAATTGGAAGCTCTTTTTGAAAAAAGGTTAACTCCTTGCACCAACGTATTGTCATCTTGTTTCGATGTTGAGCTGAAAATTTTGGGCCTTGGAAACCTGAAAACTATTTTCCCCAATTCAACTTACATTTGTCGAAAATACTTAAATGTTTTTGCATACCTTTGTAAATCTTTCAATTCGTATCCTCTTGGGTTGACCTCCTGGAACATTATTCATTGACAGAAAAAGTACACCCCCAATATAAACAATGACCGTTGCCGTTACGCCAAATAAACGCAATCCTTGCAATGCCATGCTCATCCGTTTTCATACCTGTAAAGATAAAGACGTGTACTTTTGACAACAGGTTTTTTATATATCATAAGCGGTGAAAAACATTCACATTTTAAAGATATTTTTCGGATCTTTCTTTAATACCAGTGAAGATATTGCTTCGATGCCCCCTCTCTATGATTGGCTTATATTTGTAGTATGTGATATACTACTACAGTCTACAGTAGGTTCGAAATTCGGACTGTTTTAAACATGTATTAAGCTTATTAAGGGTGTTGAATTTATAAGGTAACGTGTCTTAGTACTCCAGCTTAATGTACCTCGCACTCTCTTTACGAACCAACTCTAACTCGCATGACGTAGCTAACCATGACACCACTTTGCTTGCGTTGTAAGTCACAAAGTCGTTGACACTGGGGACTACAGGAGCATCACCTTGCTTGGTACCGGATAATAGCAACGACACACTGTCGTTTATTGAGGCTGTGCACTTGGCTAAATAGCTGCCCTACAAAACAACGCTGAAGATTCTTAAAAAAAAAACGTGGGATATGTATAGATACGCCACAGTTTAGTATTTATGTTCTTTAAAGACGGCTGTGTAAAACGAAAGTTTTGCGACATCTACTACAGTTGTCATTTTTCAAGGCACGAGTTCGGATGCGGCTTCGCAGTAGGCAAGCGGTAACGAACCGGGTCTCGAGATTCACTGCAGTCGATGAACGAACTGCTGCGATCTGAATAAAGGCTTAGTTCTGCAATTCATGCCTGATCTGTGCCCACGCTCGCACAGAGGTGACGATACCAAAGATGCCTTCTATGATAGGCTGGAGACACTTGACGAGAAGTGCCCAAAAGCCAACGTTAAAATAATTGTTGGTGATTTGAATGCGAAGTTTGGTAAAGAAGGTATGTTTGGTCCAACGGTTGTGAAGTTCAGTCTACACCACAAGAGAAGCGATAACGGCTTTACGTTGATATCCTTTGCCGCGGCGGAACATGGATAGTTCTAGTTCCAGATTCCGGCATCTCGATCTCAGTCTTCAAATCAATTAACATGCAATCAAACTGGTCATATTGTGATTGATGGAAGGCGACTCCGACTACTATCTTGTCGCTGTCAATGTAAGAATGCATCTTACACGCCAACAAAACTATGAAATTCAGAGCTTCCAATCGTAAGAGACTGCAACAGCGTTCTGCTTTTCGCGAGAAAAGGAAAGAAGAGAAGCGAATTTTCAAACCCAAAAAACCTTAATTCATGAAAGGACAGTGTGAAGAGATCGAACTGCATGGCAGCAGAAAGGTTACTCGAAAATTATTCGAAAAGATGAAGCGTATGACTAAAGTTTTCAAGACAGGAGCCTACTTCTGCAAAGACCGAGATGGTAATGTGGTAACTGATGTGGAGAGCTCACTTAGCCTATTAGGAGCGCATTTCAATAGCATCCTAAATAGTGATGAGTCCCACAACACCGCCAGTGAAATGTCAAGCTCAATTGCAACGATCGCTTTAAATTATTCACCGGTCCCACCACCTGACCGTGAAGAAGTGACCAATGCTATCCAACGACTCAAGTCGAATAAGGTTGCCGGATATGATGGCCTCCCAGCTGAACTTTTTATAGCTGGTGGCAACGAGTTGGCTAAATGCATGCACAATCTTCTCTGCCAAATTTGGTCAGAAGAACGCATGCCGTGCGATTACAGTCTTACTGCGCTCTGCCTTGTATTGAAGAAGGCAGATGCCATAAATTGCGCCAATTACCGTGGCATAAGCCTTCTGAGCATCGCCTTCAAGATCCTGTCAAGTGTGCTTTGTGAAAGAGTGAAGCCGTTTATAAACAAGCTAATTGGATCTTATCAGTGTGGCTTGAGACTTGGTAAATCCACTATCGACGAAATCTTCACATTATGATAAATCACGGAGAAGAGTCTTTTTTTTAACTTAAGAACGCCTTTGACTCTCCGAATAGGGATCACCTTTACACCATGTGGACATCATTTGCCGATGGAAGCGCGAAGCATTCTCTAAATTCGCAATCAAAGAGAAAACTCAAAGTACTTTCAACATGTTAAGATTCTAGCCTATGCTCCAGCGTAAATATATGCAATAACATCACCTTCAAAGCCAAACGTAGGATGACTCTTGCTAGCAGGTGTTACAATTCAGTTAAAAAGCCCTCTCTTAGAAAATGAAAATCAAACTATACTAGTCGCTCATAATGCCCGTCCTGACAAGATCTGATGAGCAAACCCTTGGTGTTTTCTAGAGAAAAATCTTACGGAAGATATACAGCTCTTACTGCAATGATCGCGAATGACGCATCCGGTGAAATCATGAGCTGTATGAAATCTTTGACGATATTGACATAGTCAAACGGATTAAATTTCAGCGGCTACGTTGGTTATAAAACTCGAATTGGTGAAGCTGCATTAGCTTGTCAAAGTTGTGGGCCAAACCTGCGTGGGACTGACCAGGTCACAACTTTAGGGATCCGCAACTGGTGCTCAACTGCAAAACATCGCGAAGAATGGCGCCTCAGGATCGTTGAGGCCAAAACCAGTACCAAGTTGTAGTGGCCAATTAAATAAAACAAGTAAGTAATTAGACGCCGCGTCATCTTCATTCCCCTTCAAAACTTGTAATAAATAATTTGACAATGTCTTAGCATTTTGTAAAGTGACATACCTTGAGCATTTTGCGATAGATTTGATTGATGGTTGGCATGTGTGCAGCATTTATAATCCTTAATTCATACTGATATCGACTTGACCCATTTCTTTCCTTTTCAAGTAATTAATCCCTTTTGTCCGGAAATACGGTACACAACCTAAACCAACGCAACTTTTGATGTCAAAAAACCTGAATCAGCGGGAATACAAGATTTCACGAAAAAAGGGTACCTTTGAATACTATGGTAATAAGGCTCAAATTTAAGGCTCAACATTCAACGAAATAACTAGTTGTACTGAAAAAATAGCTCCAAACACTACGCCAGTGACATTTTCAACTGTCTGCGCTGCGAATTTGAAACAAAATAGTTGATGAGAATAGGACAATGTCATTTGTGTCGACGTTCAGACATGTTGAAATCCACATGACACTGTGAGTTGTCAATTGGTACAGTCATTCATATTGAACAGCCTTCCAACGAAAAATTCATCGTGCGAAAATGTGTATGCTCAATTAATTCAGGAAATAGTTTTGTTGCGAATTCCGAATTTGAGCTGAATAACGTAATTCAAAGATTCGTTGGAACATGGTTTACAATACATCCTCAATCTATGTTGCATGAAATTTTTTTTTAGTTTTGTTATTAGACCTAGTACTCTAATATTTCAGCAGTAATTTTCACGTAATTGGTTATCGTGCGCGCTATCATAGTGCCCTCATGAATGCAATAATAAAACAAATTATTTTTTAATATCGTCAAATTCATACACTAAAATTATGAAGGTTTTTTCTTGCTCATGATATTCTCGTTTCCTCTCTAACATGTAATCGAGTGCATGGCGGTAAATATAGTGGAGTTTCTGGAGAAGTATCGTATCCAGCGGCTTTGTAATTTTATCTTTTTTAGTGAATAAATCAATTATTATCTTTGTGCAGTATTGAAAATAAAGATAACTCTCATGTATTCATATGTGTATATTGATATCGCATTGGCATATTAAACGTTTCTGTAAATGCAATTGATCCTAACACTGAGTACGAAGCATTCCTCACATAGAAGGAATGCTATACGTTCATGTACAAATCGTTTATATTTTCACATATACCAACAGTACATTGCCTTTGACCAATCTCCTTTAGAACGCCCATTTTTAGTGACATTTATTTATTGACCGATGTAAGATATGAGAGGTCATGAATAATTGTATTATTCAATGAATATATTGTTTTGCAAAAAATTGTTGAATTTCTTCTCTGATAACTTGGATACCTATGACAGCCCTTGATCAATTTTTCAAAACAATTTTAATATTCGTTTTGCGATATGGCCAACACAATCATCTGTTTTTTGTCCATGATCTCATCTCAGGTTTTGCAATGTGTTCCGCATAGCGCTTTCTTGATTTTACTGAATAGCAAAAATTTTAACTATACAAATACAGGTGAATTCGGTGGGTTTTGAATGGTCTTTGTTTTCATGTTTTTCCAATGCTTGCATATGGCGATGACATTGTAGGGCATTTGGCTGCAAAAAGTACGAGTTGTTTGCCCAGAAGTTCATCCATCTTGGCATATTAGTGTTTCTTAATAGATAATACTTTTTATTTACTATCGTCCTTTAAGAAGGCACATCACAACAATATAAACCAAAAAAACTGAAAGCATTGTTTTCTTTTCAACTGAAAATGGTTTGGTTTCTTAAGTTGCTGCTCATTCAGTGCACGCCATTCAATCGCTTGTTATCTGGATTGCGTGCGAGAGATCCACGTCTCGTCGCCCGTAATGATTCTTTTTTGCATGAAATTCAGATCCTTGAGCACCAGATATGCAGCGAGACGTCTGAGGTTGAAATCATTAACCAAAATGTCTTAAATGGATTCAAAAGCAATAACTACATCCTTTTTCTATATGCAATCAATTTGCGATCAACAGTCACATATTCTTAGAATTTCTTAGTGTTTTCGTTGGTTATTTATGTCGATGGACTGCCAATTTGTCACGGCTACTTTTGAAATGTTCGTGCCACTGATAAATGGCTGTATTGTGCAGAGTATCATTGCCGTAACACTTTTCCAACATTGACATTGTCAACGTATCTTTAAAATCGCTTTTAAGCGAAATTTAATACTTTCTCGTCATGCCAACTCCAATTCTATTAATGCAATTTTAAAAAACCTGAAACAAGCTCAATAGCAGGTGAACGCATAATTCCGGCGCTTTTAGAAATTAGTTTTTGATATTTAAGCTGATCATTTTATGACATGGCAATGACAGATTACACAATCCAAAAAAAGGGAGCTCAAGTGAGCTGACTGTAACCGTCACACGGTTGTAACTCCAAGAACATTTTAATCAAGGGAGTAATAAAACGTTTTGGTGAAAGAAAATGGGGTTTCGTATCTACCTCATAGAACTAACCAATTATGAACTGTTTAGTCTAACATCATCTATCGTCTCCGATGGTTATCGTGCATGCAGTGCCAATAAACAGCACTTTTTCTTTAAATGGTGCCTTCAAAGTGTTAATAGTAATGGAAAAAATTCTGTTGCATGTTGAAAATTATCGATCCATGTAGCACTATGTGCATCCCAAAATACTGATTCCAAAACCTTACCTTACTGCTTTGTCTTTGCAAGCTTTGAAGACATGTTATTATATAATGTCTCACCAATCGTTAGGTAACAACGCAAAAATTCGGTTTAGTAATGGTCAAAGAATTTCCAGAACTGCTCCGAATCATCAGTTCGTTGTTTTTGTCGTTCGATTGTGAGCTCGGGTTGCACCGAATTACCACAGGGCAAGATATCTTTACAGTGCCAACCAGCAATCTTGATTATTTTCACTTTGAGGTCATTCAAAATAATTCTTCGTACTTTTTTTATGTTCTCCACGGTAACAGCATCTAGGGTCTCTCGGTGCTTATTTCACGCCATTTAAACGTATTAAAGCACTTTTCAATTGCTGTTTATCCTGGTATATATGGGTTTAATACAAGTAGGACCATATGTGTGTAAGCCCATCCGGTTTTCAACTAGTTAGTCATGCTTCCAATGGCAAATTTGCATGAAGAAACTTAGAAATGCTTTCAAACAATGCAATATTGGCTTAGTGATTTGGAATGGCTGGCATTGGCTCCAGGACAAAATTTTGAAAAATTTCGAGAATATGGAAGGTTATAGAAAGTCAAACTGGCCCAAAAAATTTATTTTATTTATACCAATTCCAACAAATAAGAATAAGGCAGATTAGATTAGATTAGATTAGATTAGATTAGATTAGATTAGATTAGATTAGATTAGATTAGATTAGATTAGATTAGATTAGATTAGATTAGATTAGATTAGATTAGATTAGATTAGATTAGATTAGATTAGATTAGATTAGATTAGATTAGATTAGATTAGATTAGATTAGATTAGATTAGATTAGATTAGATTAGATTAGATTAGATTAGATTAGATTAGATTAGATTAGATTAGATTAGATTAGATTAGATTAGATTAGATTAGATTAGATTAGATTAGATTAGATTAGATTAGATTAGATTAGATTAGATTAGATTAGATTAGATTAGATTAGATTAGATTAGATTAGATTAGATTAGATTAGATTAGATTAGATTAGATTAGATTAGATTAGATTAGATTAGATTAGATTAGATTAGATTAGATTAGATTAGATTAGATTAGATTAGATTAGATTAGATTAGATTAGATTAGATTAGATTAGATTAGATTAGATTAGATTAGATTAGATTAGATTAGATTAGATTAGATTAGATTAGATTAGATTAGATTAGATTAGATTAGATTAGATTAGATTAGATTAGATTAGATTAGATTAGATTAGATTAGATTAGATTAGATTAGATTAGATTAGATTAGATTAGGTTAGATTACTTTTCGGTTCAAACTCCACATCTGTAATGATTTACCAATAGAGCTTTTAGATACAGATTCGTGTGAAGTCGAATCTCGATCTAATCGTGGGTGTTTAAGTAGTTTGTTCAATCTTTCATTAAATTAAATGAAGACATCATCTCACATTGACAAAAAATGTTCTCATTTGAATGATCCCATAGTTTGCTAATTCATTTCCCGTATTAAAAAAAAAAGTAGATTTTGGAAATACCGTAATGATGTTTCATTTGTAATTTGTCAATTGTAAATGTTGGATAGGTACAGCGCGTTTTAAAAAATAATGAGTTACAATTAAGTTGTAATATGAAAAACTTGTATATTTTTGAAAATATGGTATTTTTATCAGATCAATGAAAAATCTATAAAAAATATGCTGTCAGTTTAGAGAGACAGAGTGATATACGTCGATTCCATAAACAGAGAATTCACAACATTAAATGATTTAGCTTCAAAAGGTAGAAAATAAAATAATTTTGATTGAATAAAAAACATTATTCTGGGAACTCATAAGTGTACTGGAAGTACATGCGATTTTCATCCAATTATTCTCAGTTTTTTGAAGAGTTTGATTGGTGAATATGCCTTATTTTGCTTAAAACCCTGATTTCGAATCACATAAATCCACTAAATGTACCGCTGCTATATATACAATCATACTCGGTTTGGTGTGCCCAAAAATTAAACCCCACAACAAAGGTATACTCTTCGTACCACTGGTTTTCATTCAGGAATGTGAACGAAGTATTGATCGTATCTTGACTGACTTCAAAAATTGATCTAACACTTTTCCATAGAATGCGTGTGCAAAATTTCTTAAATCTGCTTAAGTCCTTCTTTCTAATTTTTGCTTATGGACAGACGATCGGACATGGTAAATGGAATTCAGTGGTGAAATTAATAATATCGATATATTTTTTGATACGTCTCCGATTAATTGGTATAGGTGTTCATAACATATTTCCAACACTAATATTCACTGTCAGATGTCATTGGGGACGTGTGTAATATTTTCTAAATGTGGACAGGATCAGTAGGGTAAAGGATTTAGCTGGCATACATTGACCAGTGCAATCAAAAGAAGGTTGCTAAATTCCCTCGTTTCTGCTATTATATTTCATTGAAATGTTATTTTCCTTTTTATTTTCTATTTATATAACAAGAAACCAATTATTGTACATATTATGCGCGTGAATCAATAAAAATTAAATTTGAACATGACAACCTTTTTATTCTTACATTGTTAATTATTATTTAAGATTTGTGTTAATTCGTTTTATAAATAAAATAAAAAATTTTGGACAAAATGAATAACTGTTATGCACTATACGTTCAGATATTGCTGAAAAGCATCCGAGGTGGCTGTCAAACCTAGTTAAGCTATTCTAATATCCACTAGCACTGACTTCCTCATTAACTACATGAAATGACTGCGAGGTATTACTTAGTCTGCCGTGCTATCACAAAAGTATTATATTTCTCTTAAATTTGGATGGCATTGGAATATTCTAACACAAATGTGAGAATTATGGTAATTACGATGGTTATTTGGGTTGCAAACTACACACAACTTATTATTATTATTATAAAGAGTTTTGCTATTTCTTGATGGTGTTTGCATTAAATTTCATTCATGTTTCCAAGACAACTCGTAATTTACTATCATTTTCGATTTACTTTTAATGGATTTTAAAAACAGTTCTCCTGCATTAAACGGGGTTTTTGGATAATGCCTGCGTCTATATCATCTGCCAAATCACATTAATTCTTAATTGAAAAATCATCCGTTCATGAGTGTATTGTTATTCTATTTGAATTTGAAGTTCGCAAAGGACCACAAGTTTCACATTTAATAAAAAATTTTTTTTCAACTCACCGAACCTATGTCTCCTATACGTTATTTGTCACATTTCAATTTAATTTACTATTAGGTCGCATAATTTTCTTTATTCAGATGCACTTAATTATACTATTTTAGTGCAAGCAAAACTTATGTTTAAATTTATAACTAATATCTTAATTTCTAATGCAATTATGTGCTTGCTTATCTTTTATTTTTTAACTACTTGCTATGAACAAAAATTTGCCAATTCGTATTTGCGATTTATTTTCCAATTGTTATTACATTCGCAGCAGAAAAACTATTAAAATATTTGCTGCCCAATTTTGTTCAGCTCACACAGTGCGCATGCCCATCATTATAACGAATTTTATGCATTTCTTTTTGTTTGCCTAAAGAGAACAGCTGTTCTATTGCATATGATATCTATTCTTAACACGTGCGTCATATAAATAACAAAAATATACAAGTATTCGGTGGTACTTGGTATTTTTAAGTTATGTTCGCTAATGACATAGTACGGTTTCACGTAAGTTGCGATTTATAATTTCTTATAAAAGTATGCTTTTTTTTAGTGCATGAATTGTTGCGTTAGGTATCCAATTAATTTGTTTGGTCCTAATTTTCTTCATAAGCCTCGTTGCATTTTTTTTCAGCTGGAATGTTCTTAAAACTAATATGATACAGTTCTGTTGAGTAGAAGTGCGAAGGACCGACCAATTACTTAAAATATGTGGAATTTCTCTTAAATGACAATTTTACTAAACGAGCGGAAACCTATAAAACTCAAAATTTCTGAAAAATAAAAAAAAGTTTTAGTAGCTCTGTAAGCCTTCATTTATGGAAAAAGCATGTATTATCTACTTTTAACTGCATGCAGCATGTATTCGTATTACAGATATCCATTTTGATATATAATTTGGCGGCTGTGGTCTTTGGTTCTATAGTCATTAGGGTTCTAGCGTCACAACCTTAAACTTCATAATTTCACACATCTGAAGGAGCCAAAACAGCATAACAAAGAATATATTCGTTAAAAATAACGGAATTATCTTGATTTCGAGAAATTCTGTCCTATCGTGCATTGTTACAAACTTTTACATCAAAGCTGTTATTCCTAAATAATTGCGTCCAAAATATTTTTTTACGCTTTCTTTTTCCATGATCGAACGAAAATTTGTTTGCGTATTTTACAAGTATTAGCTGGCACTTTGAAGTGACCAAGCTATTACTTCGAATTAGGCTTGCGACTGATCGCTATTGTACTCTAAAAAGAAAGATGCACAATACCTTGACATTAATTTGTCAGATAAATCATTGCCAGAAATGAACATTCTTCTAGCTATCACCATCATGTTCAGATGAAAAGTTTTGTAAGTAAAACATAAAATAAAAAAATTGTGCTCTAGTTTTTTCCTCGAAATAATTTGGTAATATTCAATGGAATTATCCTTAAAATTCACCAATCAATCAATCTATATTTTTAATAAAAGGTCTGAAGCTTTAAAAAATACACTGGTATAAGGTACAATAACGAAGAAATTGTTTAAAGTTTCTAAGGGAGTTGAATACACAGCGCATACAATTCGTCTCCGTCAATATACTTTAGTTAAGATGTGTTTAACCTTGGTTAAATGTTTTTCCTATTCAGTTAATTCGAAATTATTCAATCTTATTTAGATTTGGTTATTTTGACCTGTCCAAGTTGTTTTTGACGCCCGAAAAAAAGAGATACTACACTTATTTTGACAATTCTTCCGATTTTACATGCTTTGGGGTTGAGACCCTGCAGTTTAAGTAATCTTTATCATCTCCACAATTTATTTAACATATTGTTAAACAGTATTTAAAAAAGCTGTTCATTTCATTAAACACTTGTATACCAAACAAACATTAAAACAAAGAAAAAGCAAAAAAGCTTACACAAAAAATTTAATATTTATTCCACTATCTTGTGTTTATTGCACATTATTAAATTATCAAATTTCGTGGCGATTTTATTTAATATATAAGCTTATATTTATATATTTATTGTATAATATGAATTAGTAATTTATTTCTATAGTAGTTAGCTGTCCGGGTATGTTCTATCATATGTTGAGAAATCCTTGTGATGCTGTATCATATAATCTTGTTTTTAGAGGTCGTTTTATTTATACTTCGTAGATCTTTTTACATTTTGGATCTCCTTATCCGGTTAAATATTTTCTTTATTGCTCGAAAACAGTTATTTTTGTTGTGTAGTTGAGAATTTATTCTTAGCGATATTTTCCGTCTGTGAAATATGTATAGAACTAGCATATTAATTCATTAATTGAAAACGACTCTTGTAGTAGCAAACTGCAAAATTTTGGAAAAATCCAGCAAAAAAGTCAGAAAAATGAAAAAAAAAATTTATGGAATTATGTTTTCAATTGTTTTAGTATGACTTTTCGAATCAGCAATTCCCAGATATTTCTGGAAAAGGTGTTTTGTTGTACGCGATTTTATCGCATGATATTTCTATTTTATATGTTAAGCTTGGAATATGTTTGTGAAATTTATTATAATGGTAATAGGTAATACGTAATAGGTGCTTTAAGTGAATTTTTGGTAGAGTTGTAACCAAGATTCATAGAAGATGTATCAGAGTTACCGACCCCAGTGATTGCGTTTTACATTGAAATCGGCTGCGTTCAATTTGAGAGGTGTTTTTTCGTATTTAAAAGGAAGGACGATCAAATTACGAAAATATTTGATGGCATTTTTTAATAGGATAAGGTAAGACGAAGCCATTATTTCTAAAATACTCGTGAAAGGTAATGGCTGTAATTTTATAGCCAACCTTTTCATGGAAACGTATTACGTTTCGGAAGTAAGAACATGTAGGATAACACCCCTCTATTGTCAAGCCAATGGCTTCCAAAATTAAATTCACCGCCCTGGGATGAATAGTTTAACAATGTGGATGCCAACAGAGCCAGAACCTTATTTGGCTTCGATTTTGACCTACTTCTTTATCTGAAATTACGAGATTTACTCAGAACCGCAGAATATTATTTAAAAGAATATTATAATCAGGAATAAAATATTTTGACATTTCCATATTCCAATCCTTATTTCTTACCAGCATAACTAACTATGGTTGATATATAAAGGAATGATATATTAGGGAATGTAAAAACCTGTCATAAATAATTAACTTATGTAACATTTGTATTAATTAAAAAAAAAAGTAATTGCATTTTTTTATGTCAGTATGAAAACATTAAAAATTGGTGAATTNAAGTAATTGCAATTTTTTATGTCAGTATGAAAACATTAAAAATTGGTGAATTAAATGTAATTCGTGTAATAACGAATTTATTGCAGAAGCAAACATATAAAAATATTTATTTTGTATACATAAAATTATTTGAATTGGTTAATTTAACATCATTAAAAAACAGATGCAAACAGATACAGTAACAATTAAAAAAAATAATAAAATACAGTCGGCTTACAGCAGCAGCACAGTACTTTAAATTACTCTGGATTAATGCCCTGACAATGGCAAACTTTTTTTACTATTTTTTTATAGACTAAAGAAGTGTCTAATTTGCCCAAAAAGTAATTGCGGATTTTTCAT
>JXPQ01017177.1:2134-15723 GCA_001014675.1 Ephydra gracilis
CCACATATTGGCTTGATTTTTTTATAACAGCGTATCAGCAAGAATATATCCACGTGAGACAGACGTGATTGACAATAAAGCCGCCGAAGTACTGCAAATCATTCGCATTTAAATGTTCACACAGGAATCGGTACTATATTGGCATAGATTGTCGCAGTCATATGCTTAACACACGCAAACGGAGAACTGAAGGTAAAAACAGGCGGCTTGGGCAAATCTGTGTGGAATATATTAAGAAATCAGCAACATTTCCATGCAACACGCACCTCTGCATTTCATCCCGTCGCGTCCATTATTATGCCCATCGCCAATGAAATTGTAAAAGTGTGTTTCAGTTTTCGTCACGCGTTTGTAACACCCAGCGCAAACGTGCGGAGACCTATTTAAATACATACCAATATGATTGGCATGGCTACGAAATCTGACTTCAGCTAGATGCACGAAATTTTATTTCAAACAATAATCCCATTTACAGAAATAATCACATTTTGATGCATAGTCGAGCTTGGTAGGAATTCTCATAAGAATGCATGGAGCGTACATTTTTTGAAGAGGAACAAATGTCATGCTCATGAATAAAATTGTTCTCCTGTGCTCTGCATCAAAATCCGTGTTCAACCACAAAGGCATAATGGGGGTATCTCCGAATTATAGCATATCATGAGCATTTTTCAATATTGTATGTCAATTGTTGCTGTTGGGCTGCAAACTTCGAAGGATACCATAGATAAAAACTAATTTTGGATAAAATCTGATTTTATTATCAATTTTTGCCTTCAAGACCGATACAGCGATCGTAGCAGTCCGACCGTTTTGCCTTACCATTTTTATGTAAGGATGTATTTTAAGCCTCAGAAAAGTGGTCAGTTTTGTCGGTTATCTATTCACCGTTGCTGAACTACTTTTCTACTACCATTCGCTTGCGTTTTAGAGATGGAAATCATAGCTGGGATCCAGATCTGCAGACTACGGTGGCTGTGGCCGCAATTCGAATCAAAATTCACGCAATTTTGCCATCGTTTTCATTGATTTATGTCACGGTGCAATATCCTGCTGAAAGAGCACTTGCACTTTCTTCAAATTAGCCCGTTTTTCTACGATTTCGTCTAATAAAGCTGTACAATATTCGCTGTTGTTCGCTTCTCGCTTTTCCAGATAATTCATTTATATAACCGCATGTGTGTCCAAAAATACAGATGCATAAACTTGACAGCCGACAAGTCGTCGTGCACGCTTGGAAGTTGGTCTATCTCGTGCAGGCAATGCTGAGATAGCGATTGTGTAAAATAATGGAGGCATGTTTCATCCAGCATCATATAAAAATGCAGCATTGAGGCTGTTTTATGCCCAAATAGCTTCAAACACTGCTCAGACGCATTAATTCGTAGTTGTTTGTGATCGTTTATGAGCTCACTTGAAACAGACCTTTCTCACTGCCAAATATTCAAGCGGGATATGTACAGCACGTTTGTTTGATATCTTTAGAGTCTCAGCTATTACAATGAAGTTTACTTAGCACAGTTCAATTTCCAAAATTATCTTGTGCACTTTTTTAATGTTTTCGTTGTTAACGGACTCTTTGGCTCGTCCAGTGCCTGCTCGAGACTCTTTTTGCATAGCAAACCTCTTTTAAATGATTCATTGCTCATGTGCCAGATTCGAATAATGTTTATCCAGCCAAGCCTAAGCTTCAACAGTGAAATTCTTTTTTATACAATTTCTTTGAAATAAAATAAGTTGTTTCACCTTAAATGCTTCTGCTCACAAACTGATTCTCCAAACAGCTGTCAAATTCTAATAATTTTAAAGGTAAGTATTAACTTAAAACCATCGAATTTTAATAGCAGTAGTGCCATCTGTGTATTAACAAACGAACTTTTCAGCGAAAATGTTAAATTTCATCAACTTGCCATAATTGGACATTAAACCACTTTATTCCATATCAGGGGTGCATGCGAGATACTATTCCATAGCATAGGTGTATTCAGGATACTCGAAATATTGCCATACCCTCACATAAAACCAATTTATTCCAAATTATAGTTGCATGCTCTATACTCGAAGTATTGCCATACTTTGACCTAAAGCCGCTTTATTCCATATCAGGGGTGCATGCGGGATACTCGAAATATTGCCATACTCTAACATAAAACCACTTTATTCCAAATTATAGGTCCATGCAGGATACTCGAAATATCGCCATACCCTCACATAAAACCACTTTATTCCATATCAAGGGTGCATGCGGGATACTCGAAATATTTCCATGCTTTGACATAAAACCACTTTATTCCAAATTATAGGTGCATGCGGGATACTCAAAATATTGCCATACTTTGACATAAAACCGCTTTAATCCATATCAGTGGTGCATGCGAGATAGTTATAACATAAAACCACTGTATTCCAAATTATAGGTCCAAGCAGGATACTCGAAATATTGTCATACTTTGACCAAAAACCGCTTTATTCCATATCAGGGGGACATGCGGGATACTCGAAATATTTCCATGCTTTGACATAAAACCACTTTATTCCAAATTATAGGTCCAAGCAGGATACTCGAAATATTGTCATACTTTTACCTAAAACCAATTTATTCCAAATTATGGGTGCATGTGGAATACTCGAGGTATTGCCATATTTTGACTAAAAACCACTTAATTCCAAATTATAGTTGCATGTTCGATACTCGAAATATTGCCATACTTTGTGTTAACCAATAAAACTTTGTATTAACCTAAATAACCTAATATTGTCATACTCTGACATAAAACCGCTTTATTCCAAATTATGGGTGCATGTGGGATACTCGAAATATTGCCAAACTTTGTCCTAAAAGCGCTTTATTCCATTTCAGGGGTGCATGCGGGATACTCGAAATATTGCCATACTTTGACATAAAACCAATTTATTCCAAAATATAGATGTTTACGACACACGCGAAATATTGCCATACTTTGCCGTAAAACCAGTGTATTCCAAATTATAGGTGCATGCAACTTACTCGAACTATTGCCAAATTTTGACATAAGAACAGTTAATTCCAAAATAAAGTTGTATGCCAGATCAATGAAATATTGGTTAGGCAGATACCGAGTCCAAAGTTTATCGATAAAAATTTTGTAGTAATTTAAGTAGGACCCAGCCAATCGCTTGCTTGCGAGTTCGGGATGACAGACAGATGAACGGAACTAGATCAATCATTATGTGGCTGAATTCTAGCCAATTCACGTTTTATGACCACAAAAAGTAAATTATTAAATAACAAATAATAAATATTAAATATGTGACAGTATTTAATACATAAACACTTGCAATGCGCTGGCGAAGTTTGCAATGTACGCTTGACAGCAACACTTTTACAAAATGCAAGCTATCAAGCTGCAAGTTTTATTGAACGTTGATGACAGATGACAAAGAATTCAAATCGGCGCCACACGGTTGTGTTTCCGGGATATTGTTGATGAAGGTAGTATCATGCATAAAGCAAGACAACTTGGACTTGCGAAATAGCTACAATTTTGCTGCTTTCTACGAACTGAGCATTCAAAGGCTTCGGAGCTGATTAACGCGCATGAGCTTTAGTTGCACGTGTTTTCGGGGAGGCGCAGTTTTGTCGCTTATTGCTTACTACTTAACCATCAATTTAATTTAGTATCAAGCGAATGGCGGTCTCCGCGAAGTGTATGAGTTACAATGACAATTTCCACGACACCCATAAGCAATTTCGAAATTTTCGACTTTTTCATGAATATCTGAATACATAAACGAGCTTTCAACAGCTTTAATCGAACTCGAGAAAAACAACTCTCTCCATTGCTTGTGATTCAGGCAAATCCCAATTCGGAGCCTTCAATTATTTTGCTACCGGCTCTCTAATGTTTAACCCTAAACAGCGTCATTGCCGGCGCGCTGGCCAGTATTTGTAAAGCCGAAGAAAAACCGCACGAAAACGCGCAGTCAGGCTCAGCGTCATCGCTATGTATACCAATTTCTGTAGACGCTAGAGTGTGTGCGTTTTCGCTGCGCACTTGTCACAGCAGCTGCACTGCTATCAACGCTCTCACTCGACACGCGTTTTTTGCTCAAAGCAAACGAAACGACTGCGCTGGCATATTCACAGCGAAAAGCAACTACCAAAACGCGCAACAACATGGCGTTTCTGTATTGAGTACGATTTGAGGCGATTTGCTTAGTTCGGTTCGTTCAAATGGCTACAACGACGTTGACTCGCTGTTGTTGCTGTACGAACAACGCATAGCGTGCACAAATAGAATTTAGTCGCTGTTTGCCTGTGTCGAAGCACAGCGCGTTTGTCGCCGGCAGTAGAGCTGTTACGTGCGACTTTCGTTTTACATTTTTAATTGCATTTCTTTAGTGAACTAGTGGGCAATTTGTTGCTGGCACTATGGGCAATCACAAGGTATTACGCACACCCGATGCAAATCTATGGCGCTACTCGATGTACGATTTGATTGAGGCCATAAGAACGAACGCGCTGCTGTGGGATCGCGAACATGCCGATTTTCATAATCGCGAGCTGCGACATGTGGCTTGGCACGATGTCGCGCGCCACGTGTACAAATGTTTCGATGACGTCAGCGCCAAAGAGAAGGACACAATAAGTGAGTGTGCGCATGTGTAAGTAGGCCTTAGAGCGAGAATCGTGTAAATCTTGAATGCTTACAGTAAAAACGCTGCAAAAACGTTGGAAAAATACGCGCGATAGCTATCTGCGCAATTGGCGCTTAAAGCAGACCACCAACGACAACGTGCGTGGCGCGTACATTTATGACAAGGAGCTGGCGTTTCTACTGAAATGCAAGGAGGAGCCGATAACAGCGCAATCCGCGAACGAGGCCGACAATGAGCAGACTTCCATGGCGTCTAAGGCAAGAATGAAGAAAGCATACGGCAAGCGTAAACAGCAAGCCAAGCGCAAAGCGGCAGGCGCTGGCACAAACGAGAGTGACAAGAAACGTCTGAAAAAAGAGCGCCACAATTCTAGCAGTCAATCGGAGCAGTCAGAGCTGGTGCTGGCTGAACAGACGAAAGCAACTGCGCCGCTAGACGATGACAGCTCATGGGAAACCGAGTGCACCTCATTCGATGTGGTGCATGAGCCGGCAATGCAAAAACAACAGCAAGCCTTATTCGAAGAAACTGTGTTAGCCGCCTCGACGCCAATCAGCAGCGCAGCATTGCCCCCATCACCCGATAAGCTTAAACCCAACAATGCCGAAGATGGCACACCAGCGTGTGCGAGTACAAAGAATGCAGCGCCCGTTGCTGGTGGGCAGGGTGTCGAGCTCGACGCCGACCAGGCCTTCTTCGATTCGATTAAACCGTATTTACTTAAAATGACAACCGATCAAAAGTTGGACTTTCAAATCGATGTGCTTAAATTGCTGAAGAATTACAGGCACTGACCAGCACCACTTAAGCCTTATATTTAATAATAAATTTAATAAATACTAAAATAAAAGTAAAAATGTAGCAACGCACATGTGGTATCATGCAAAGTGAGTGGATAAATAAAACTTGAATTGATGACGTCTTACATACTTTATACCTACCATTGCTTCTTCCAGCTGTTAGCACTCTATGTCGTGACTGTCGTTTGTGCTGTCGTTGCTGTCCATCTTTGCCATTTTCGTCGCGGTATAGCCTTATTAAACCCCGTATGAACGTTCCAGAATACGTACAACCCACAGCTTCTGGCTGTTAGTAAGCCTAAAGTGGTCTTGCGGCGACAGCTCTAGCTGCAGTCATTGGTAAATTAGCTGCTCTGAAGTACAAGTGGTGGATGCAATCGACTGTCGAGCGGCTGCCAGAATGGCATTCGTTACCAGATAACTTCGCCTTAGTCTACCTTACACCGCGAATTCTTGATCGACTGAGCGCATTAGTTGTGTGACCCCATCTGCCATTGCGACAGCACTTTGGCTTTCATTGTTATGGAGGTCTCAATTTGTGAATCGCCCACTGATGTCGAAATCACGCGGGTCTTCGCGCCTGCTCGATCGGGCCTAGTGAATGAGTGCCTCTCTGAACGAGCGAATTGCCTATTGGCTTCAAGACCAAGTGTCTCCGGTTTCTCATGATTACTGCGCATTACCGAAAAGGCTCATTATTATTAATAGCCTTTGTTATGACTTTAGTTGGTACATCGACTAATTAGTGAATTTAGTTTTTTAGACCCACTCAAAATGCGAGTAGTTTTCCTCTTCCGCTGCATGGTGCTGCCTTTGGTACTGGCTTGTTTTTGCTTATAAAAAGTATGAACTTGTAATGGCAGCGCATTGTTGTTTTAGTGTGTTTAATTCGATGTGTGCATGATATTGCACTATTTCATATTTTTGATGTCGTAATTTGTTGGTAGCCCCATAATTTGTATGATTATCATTTTAAAATGTTTTTCTTTTTTTTTTTTACTATTTTAAATGTTTTTCCTTTGCATTGTTTGGCAACTTAAATGAAACGTCAATACTTTGACGCGGAGTGGCAGCTCTTGCATTGCACATGCAATTCACGTTATATGCTGCCGTTTTGTTGCTGTGGATAGGTACGTACATGCACAGCATAAGTGGCAGCTACTGGAAAAAATATAAAAAAGCAATTACTTCGAGCATTTTAATTTAATTTTCATTTTTTATTGTGTAGCCAAGCAAGCCAACAACAGCTTGCGTGAAATATTGCAGCAGTTCAATGACCCCAAACTGCATTTTGGCAATGGAAAAATATAAAAATATTATGTCGGCAGGTTTTTTTTAAATCAAATTAAATAATCCTTAATTATTGGCACAAAATTTAAAAGTCAATAATTGTCGGTTATTTGTAGCTAATGGGATTGCAACACTTGAGCTGAAGTATTCGTAGGCTAATACACAGTTGGCGCTCCTTATATTAAATCCCCGTGCTTTTTAGTTAACCCTAAACTTTAGGACACTCGTGTACAAATTTCGCAGCTGTCGCAAAGATTTTATATGGAAACTTATTTCTTACTGAAGACATCAGATTACCTAACAGTTCGGCTGAAAACTTTATTAGCTAATTAACAGATGGTGCTAATAGCAGTAATTCCATATGATTTCTAGTTAGCTCAGAACTTCAAAGGACTCATGTACAAATTTCACAGCTGTCGCCAAGAATTTGTATGTAGATTTATTCCGTATTGAAGACATCAGATTNCAGCTGTCGGAAAGATTTTGTATGGAAATTTCTTTCGCATTGAAGACATCAGATTAAGATAAAGCAGTGCTTTTTGGCGAGAAACAAAACGGTGACTTGATAAACATAATTCGACTATTTTACAAAAAAATTCAGTCAAACACGAAATGAGGGCGAATGATGATGCATGCAGCGAACGACTGGAAGAATCTGTTACCAACGAAAACATAAAAAAGGTCCAAATTTTGGATGGCCCCAAAGTGACGTTGATCGAGGTAGCTGAGTCTGTCAAGATATCAAAGCAACTTGCTGGACATATCATGCTTGAATATCTGGTTGTGCGAATGCGATGTAAAATTGAGTACCAAATGAGCTCGACCAGAAACAACAACAAATTGATGCTTCCAGCAATGTTTGAAGCTATGCGACTGTAATAAACACGAAATTCTAAGTCGATGGGTGACGATGGATGAATTATGGCTCATTCATTACAATCATCTAACTGGACTGCACGTGGTGAACCAACTTCAGAGTATGTAAAGACGCAACAGCAATGTCAGACATCAGGATTTTCGGATACACATGGTTTTATATACATCGATCAACAGCGACTGATCCATAGCGTTTTTGGAGCATTTGAAAGACGAAATCATGGAAAAACGGACACATTTGGAGAAAAAAAAAGTGATGTTTCATCAGGATAATGCACCGTGTTGGAAATATATGAAATTTATAGGAAAATGGCAAGAATTCGGCAACGAATTTCTTCCGCTTCTAGTGTATTCTACAGATCCCTGTCGATCCTATTATTTGTTCTCAGACCGCAATAGAAGGCTAGCTGGAAAGAAATTTAATACCGATGAAGAGTTAATTACTGAAACTGAGACCTTTTGTGAAGCTAAACATGAGTCGTGCGTTAAAAATTGTATCGCAAAAACTGTCTGACCGCTGTAGTCGCTGTATCCACCCCGCAGGCATCTAGAATGAATAATTAAATCAAAAATAAGTAAAAAGGTTACAGTTGGCTTAGGTTGACAGTATAATATACGTCGCTTGATAGTTAAATAGAAACCGGAAAAGCACAGTACCTTAAACTACTCTGGATTAATTTCACTAATTTTTGTAAATTTTGTTGACTACCGTTTTGGAAATCACATAGGTGTTTGATTTCAATGAAGCAATAGTAAGTACATTTATTATATTTGTCACTTAATAATGAAATTTTGTAAAATTTTAATGTAACCTTTGCATGAGTAAGCAATAAAGCTTTTATTGCGACTACATAGAGGCACTGAAGGTACTCCTAATTTTCATGCAATCAATCCCATGTTCGGTAGCCACATTGATTACATGCATTTTCACGCAATACTGCAATTTTGTTGAACTAAAAAGGTAATTGTGCATATTTCAGCATTAAAACAGCATTTAATTTGAATGCTAACTGTGCATAATTCAGCATTAAAGCCTCTATTGAGACCACATGGGTGTACTGAAGGTACCTCTTATTTGCGTCCAATCAAGCTTATTTTTAAAACACCCCTTTATTATATTTATTTTCACTTAATACTGCAATTTGAAAGAATTTAAATAATAATTGGGAATATTTCAGGGTTAAAACCTCTATTGAGACCACAAAACGTACTCGAAGTCCCGCCAATTTTCATGTAATCAGGCAATTTTTGGGAAGCCACATTGACTATGTTTATGTTCAGTTCATAATGAAATTTCGTAAAATTTTAACGATATTTAAGTGGAATTCAGCATAAAAGCCTTTTTTGGAACCATACAGGTGTACTGGAGCTATCCCTGATTTTCATCAAATCAAGTCTATTATCTGTACACATTAATTTTATGCATTTTCACTGTGTAATGAAATTACGTGAAATTTAATGGTAAATGTGGAAAATTCTGTATCAAGCATCTTTTTGGACTTTGTAGGTATACTCGGGGTAACTCTGACTTTTATTCAATTATTTACATTTTTCGAACACGGTTAGTTGTTTTAATGTTCCGCTCAATTTTGAAATTATATTGAAAAATATCAATTCTAACGGCTGTAGTAAGCTTAAGCCTGTAATCTTGAATAAATATGTGTATAAATAGGTGTACTGGAAGTACACGAAATAATGGTCGGATCTTGAGCAATTTCAAAAAGGGGTATAAGCATTTCATCATAAATCATCATGTGTATTAAATTTTGTTGATCTAGCTCCAGCCATTCTTTCTTGTTTTTGGATATGAACGGACATGGCTAAATCCATTTCTGTGGCGATTCTGATCATATCGGTATNTTGTTAGGTCTCCGGACGCTGCTTCTGGGTGTTACAAACGTTTGACCAAAACTAATATACACTTTGCCAATTTCATTGCCGACGTGTATAATTACTATTTACTTAGTGTGGTTTTTGTTGCTCTCACTGGAGATCAACAATTAGTGCTAATATTCTTAGCGTATGAAATTCACTCACTATGCTTCAGTGGATAGATTGTAAACAAAGTTAGGTGTAAAAAAAGAATATTGTTAAGCGTTTGCATGCACAGAGTACTTCAATTATTCAAATGCTTTTATAATGACTTCAAACTCACCTCAAACCACGTATTCGCGTTTGAGCTGTGTTCCGTCTGATGGTGAAATGCACGAGACGTCCAAAAATTGGTTGTAGACATACCGCTGCTTTGAGACATGTGAGCATCGTTAGGAGTCCAAGAGCACTTTAGAGATGTGTGTCGGTAATAAAATGTTCCTTTGAGCTGTCCTATGCAGCTTTGTCAATCACGTATTTGTTGTATTGCTCAGTTATCTTGAGGACTGTGTGTTTGACTTTTATTTAAATTATTTAAGTAAATTTACTTGATTCTTTTTATGGAGTTGCATGAAGCGACTTCGACTTCCTTTGCGGCAGCTGCGAACAGCTGTTGGCTTTGACTTTTTATCTGCTTATTGTTGTTGCTGCATTTTTTTAGGGCAGTGCTGCCATTGATTGTCATTATCGCTTTGCAAACGCAATCGAGGTCACTAGTCATAACAATAAAAACAAAGAGTACAACAAAAAAGCAAACAAAACTAAAAAACAGCTGATCGCCGTAGTCATATAAGTTACAATTGTGCAGCGAAACATTTGTTTAAAACAAGAACATAAATTAAATAAAAGCTATTCAGCATTACAAGCCACATTATCGGCATGCAAAAAGCATAACAACAGGGCAGCGAAGGCGTAGCAGCGATCAACTGTCGCCAAAGATTTCTCCGGTGATGGCCGTCATTAACATCAAGGCTGCGTCAGCAGCGAAGCGCTGCATGTTCTACAAGATGCTCGCCGTTTGCCACTGCAGCTGCTACAAAAACTACATGCAAGTACTTTGTTTGCATGGGGCATTTAACAGCAACAACAACCAATGGCACATTATTGTAGTAATACTTAAGTAGCTGCAAGAGGGAACTGCACAAAAAGTGAATATACCAAGACATTGGCTACCGTCGATGCTTAGCTGGGCACTTATAGCTGCGCACAGATTTTGCCGCATATGTGCTGCAACATGATCCACTATATGCTGCAGAAACACATGATAAACATGCGCTGTGGTTGGCAAACCAAGCTGGCACCATTTCTGTGCTTGCTCGCTGATCCTTGCAATTTGGTTTTTGTGAACAGCACACAAGCGGCGGCAGCATTAAACGCCTGTGTCTGCATTACGCCGAATTATGCTGCTGCGCCCCACCAACCGCAGACGTATTGCTTGCAGCCACATATTTAACCTATACGAGCAATGCAGCATAAAGTATGTGAGTGGCAACAGCAAGGAGCTATGGCAGCGCAAGATCATGTGCTGCGAATAGCATGAAATCAATTGCAACAAGACACAACACAAAAAATAAAAGACTAAAATAAAATGAAATATAAAAATTTGTTGAATGCGCAGCTCAAGAGCAAATGAAAACGTTGAGACCCACAGGAAGACATTTATTTTGAGATCTCATGCAGAACAGATTTTATGTTGTTGTGTTTTATTGGTGATCGCATTAAACAAACCCAAAAATAAAAACATTTAATAAAATGAACAATGCAACAACATCAACAACAAAATATATGAACGTATACAGCGTATTGGAAGTTATGGCCTGCCTGTTGGCATACAATAATGACATGTTAAGGCAGCATCACTGATTATTTTGTTGTTGCCATACATCTTCACATTAGGACTGCCTGCCTAAATGCGTACTGGTGCATAAAGTGGAAGATCTGTATGTGCAGCGCATTTCTTAGTTTTTGGGCTCTGTAGCAAAAAACAAAGGCAGCGTTCTGAACGTAGGCAAAAGAAACAAGATTTCGGACACTTGAGCTGGAAAGACAATATGCTACAACAGCAGGTGATTGTTAAATGATAACTTTAAGGATGCAATTAACTGTGTTTTGATTTTTATTTTTTTCGTTTGCACTAGTTTTTCGAAAAAATATATTTTTTTTAGTGCCAACACGCCAGTTGGCCTAAGGCTTTTCTGTGATGATTCATTGCAAGAATATATTCCTAAAAACTGACATATCTGATCATGCTATAAATTGTGGAAAATTTTAAGAATTCTCAGCTACCCGTCATATTAGGCTAAAAGGTAAGTAGATCCAATTTTTTGTTTGAAAATTTATTTGTTTATCTTAAGCATTTGTTTGCATAAAAATGTCCTCTGGGGCAACATAATTTGAGGCACTTGTTTGCGACTATAGCATTTAGTTTATTTAAATTTGCTGACTACACAAGTGAAAATAACACTTGAAGCACTAGCCACGTGTCGACAATGCTTTATGAATTAATTTTCAACTTAGTCTTACTCTTCAGTGCGCTCTCATTTTATTTTTTCATTCATATTTTACGTTGCTCTAACATCTTGAATTTTATTGCATTGAGTCTAAAGTGTGGATTAACTGGCTGCACATGCGTGCGAATGCTAGATATACTAAAGAATTGGAACTATGAAGTGTAGAAATTTTTTAATGTTATTTGTTATTACGGCGACGGTTCTAATAATTAAAAAAAAAAAAGTGTATTACTCTCTTCAAAGAAACTTGAAGGTCAATACAGTGAAAGGTCTTATAAGTGAACATGAATGGTCGCCGAATATTTGTTCGCTTATTTTAATGATTTTTCTATTGAAAACAAGTAAATACTGATTAAATATCTCAAACGACTACACAATACTAAAGATGGAAACATGGTTCTACGGGGGGAGTTGGATAAGAAATGTTGATCCAATTTGTACGGTGGCACGTCCTTTCAAACAAACACACAAAACACTACTTTTTAGTAATTCGTTGCATGGAAGCTATCAGATATTTTGGACTGATTTTTAACATTCACAAAGACGTTCTAACTTTTTAAAAAACATATTCAGAAACCAAATTTTATTGCTTCAGCTCAATATCCACTCAAGTTGTCGTGAGCATATGGGCCTCGTTCAATCGTTTGTTTTCATTCTGAGTTTGCTTCTAAGCAACATCTAAAAATTGAGCTGGAAAGTTCGTTGACTAAAAGAGAAGAAATTTTTATTTCGATAAAATTTGATTTCTTAACTCAATCTGGTCGCACCGAGAGCGACACAGCGCATATAGCGGTCAGGCAATTTCTTTATACCATATTTTTGGTATGCTTTATTTTTAGCCACCAAATACAGTCCAAATATGGCGTTTAGCTCTTTGTTGGCGTTAAAATTCTCTGCAGCGTGCATTAGTTCTGAGAAAAGAAACAAAATCGCTTACGGCCAGAACAATTCAAAGTCCAATGTATGCAGTTTTGCCATAGTTTACATTGATTCTGATATGGTGCAGTGTCCCGATGAATGAAAGCAGTTGGTTTTACTTAAAATGTAGTAAAATGGCATTTGCAAAATGCGTCGGATTTTGAAGAGGCTCCTATTACTTGCCCAGAAATCATTTCAGGAAATACAATAGCCAACAAGTTTAAACTTTCCGATCAACAACGATAGTGTGCTCAACGATCGCTACCGCTGCCGCAATCGCGTCTGTATACATTACAATTTTTCTGAATGAATGCTGTTGCGTTGCATGTGGAACAGTGCAGCTGCAGCGCGAAGTACAACAATGTGTAACTGCCTGCAATGGCGTAGGAATTAACTAAGTCAGTGGTTGTACGGCACAGACTACTAAACTGGCTTTTGTTGTTGTTCTTGTTGTTGCTGTTATAATTGTTAGTAGTCTAGCTAATGGTTATTGTTTTGCTGTAGCATTTTGTTATTTAGCAATAAACAGAACACACGCTGCACATGCGCAGTTGTGCAAAATACCAGAAAATGCGCAATGCTCTAAATGAATTGTCTTCTTGCTGCTAACATTGTCTTTATTATTATTGCTTCAACTATTTTATATATTCTTGTATAAATTTTCTTTTTTTTTTTTATTATTATT
>JXPQ01017190.1:13874-25673 GCA_001014675.1 Ephydra gracilis
TAAATTTTTTTTTAAGTCAAACTAAAAATTTGTGAACAAGAATAAGATTTAGATTTAAGAGAAGGAAGAGCATAGCAAACAAAGTGTTTTTTATTATTGAAGAAATCTTTTTGGAAATCTTTTGTGGGAAACATAATCTTAGGCGAACTGATGAAACGGGCTAGTCGACAATTTTAATTTTATTTATATAGTTTTCTGTTTAAGAGATTTTGCTTGAGTTTTATTATACGTGAAAAAATATGATTTGAAGATCCTATTAGAGCAACAAAAATACTGAGTAAAATTGCCAGCGTCATGTGTCAACATGAGCAATAAAGTTTATGTTAATCATAAATTCTATTATTACTCTGTTAAAAATGCGTGTGGTATTTAAAAAATTGATTGCAAATATGCAAGTAATTATTTAAAACTATACATTATATTAATTGCTTTTAGATGTTGGTATGTTCTGGTGGTCGTTTTGCTCTATTTCCCTCGCATATGTAAGACCTTTGTTAAATGTGCAAACGGAAAACTTGCGCCAAAAGAAATTTATCAAACATATAATTGTAATCTTAAAGATACAGATCTGATCAGCCGTTCAACGATTAACGACATTCGTGTCTGTTTCTCTGCCTAATTGGCTTAGTGACTTACTTATATAAATTAAAAAAATTAGCAAAACATTTGTTCTCCACCGTGTTCGTTACTTTGGAACGAATATTCGTATTGCATATCGCAAACTAGTGCATTGATATCGCTAGCATCAATTTTTTTCAAAGCTTTGTGACGTATTTAACTCAACCTATTTAACGTTCATGTCCGCATGCATTCGTCGCATAATCATAAAAACCAAACCAACCAACCATCTTATAAAAGAAATATATATTTTTATTTTTAATCGACGATGAACTAACCATAACCTTTAGTGCTGGTATCTATTTTGTAGGATCAAACACTTGAACAATTTGAAATTTTTATATCAAGATTTTCAATCTTTCCAAATATTCACATTTTTTAATGTGTCTACAAAATCGGTATAAATGGTTGGTTTCTCCCGCATAGCAGTACTGGTGATACCATCAATTTTTTTTCAACCATACCCAGTTTTACTTTTCAATATTACTCTAAATGCTGCTTTACTTGGTCAAAATTAATTTAATTAAGTACAGCTAATACTAGCGAGCATTTGTAGGGCTTCAAAAGCTTACAGAAAAAACATGATTGCTTACGATAGTTATTGAAGTTTTATGTTCAAAGTGTATTTTAAGAGTGTGTTTAATTCTACCACATATCAACACAGCCAATATCTTTGGGAACTCAACTCAACTCATTCAACGCCAATATTAAATGCATTTTGTTCGGTTTTCGCCAATGACAGTACGTTGATACCATCTGCTGATATCACGCAGGACATTTAGGGTGCTTATGGTCTTAAATTTTTGGAGTTTTCAAAAATACAAATGCTTGACTAACATATGAAAATATGTCAATGAAAATAGATTATTAAAATAATATTAACTGTAGAAATCTAATAATATTTGTAGTACTTTATTACGCTAAGTGCATAGCTGCATTACGCTTTTAGCACTGCTGGCGTCAGTGTGCGTTGCCATGCTGTTGTCTTGGCAGTTGTTTGTGTTTATAATTATTTCATCATCTCAAGTTCGCACAATTTATGTAGTTTTCAAATAAACATTATTGCAAAATAAAATGCCATTGCTTTTGGCTATTTATTCATTGCTACTTCTTTGCCGCGCTGTTGCAATTATTTTTGAATTTAAATGAAATTTATTTATTGTATTCTCTGGTGATGCACTGCGCTGTCAAGCAATATTATTTTTGGCAGGCATTAGCTATACTCGCTTAAAGTTGTGTGTTTGGTACGCTGTGAATATGTTTCCTTGTACATCGCAAAATATTTGCTCAAATAACAAAAAGCTTGTGTGAACAATTGAAGTAAGTGTGATGGACATAGTGCATACAAGAGTTGTCTGTTATTCTTCGCTTTCTAAAAACAAACCAGCAACGCTTTTTTAAAGCCCGCCGCAATAGCTGTATCAAAAGTATGCCCGTTCCCAAATACATTTGCAGGTGCAGATTTTTTTTTAAATTTCGAAATTTCAAGCAATGAAAATGTTTACACATTAATTTTAAATTTGTCATTTAAAATTTATAACGTTTTTACAATAATTGCCGTTTTGCATATTATTTTTATTTTCGTTTTTTATTTCTTGTCATGAAACATTTGAAATCGTGTGCAGATTAACGTATAAAGGTGTAAGCTAGAATTTCTTGTTAGGCTAGAGGGTATTTGATATCAAAAATAAAAACTTTGTTGCAAACTATCAATGCTTTTACCAGTTAAGCATCCTGGAAAGTTATCTGTGGTCCAAATGGCTATAAAAAAATATGAGTAGGTATGTTTATTTATAGCAAAGACATTAGTGACAATATTAATGTAATGAAACCAAATTGCTGATACAGTGTTTCACCCAATATTACAGATCGTAACATGAACTTGATTCCAATTCATCTTTTGTGAGAACATCCTGAACATGCATGCAGTAAAAGATTCCAAATTTGGCATCCAGCGTCCAATTTACAAGCTTGCAGCTATTAATTTATGCAAATCGTACATTGTAAACTAAATAAATTATTGCAAGAGTTGAATATTTTTTTCAATATCCTTCTTGAAATAATTTAAAACATCAAATATTAAAAGAATTATGCAGATAAGAATAAATACGTTGAAGTTCATTTTATATACAAATTAAAATCTATTAGCTACCTCATATTCCCAAACATTCATTTGCTATCTCAAAAATATTCATTAAACCAAGAATTTTTATTTTAAATTGAGCATAGAGTCAAATGTGTAATATAGTCCTACTTTGTGTTTCAAAGTAACTAAGAATCAGAAAAATAACTAAGCATTATTCAACCCGAAACGGTGGGTTTTTTGTCTTTTCATTGCATTAAAGTTTTCGTACATCGGCGTTTATCAAAGCATCCACAAATTGCAAAATTGATTTTTTTTTTTTGTATATCTTCTATACGCATTCCATTCAAATTCACAGAAATTGTTTAAAATTTTGAACTTGGCTTTGTAGTTTTAACATTTTCTTAATATACATAATTGAATTCATTATAAATTTTCATTTAAAAATCCATTTAAAAATTTGACTGTCCGCTGTAGCTCCAAATATGTTTAGATATAATGTAATTTCAGCGCTTAAAAATTTCTATTAAATTTTAAACCAATACGTAACTATGCGCTTAGGTTAGCTCATTTTGAAATCGCTGTCAGCTTCTCATTTGTTGGCAACTCTGTAGATTTGGTATTGACCCTCAACACTTGAAGTGCGCTTGGTATTTCGATTATTCTTTTCATGTCTCTTAATTGGCTTACAGCATTTCCCTTCTGTTTAGATGTCTTGTGCAAAAAGAAAGCATTTATACTAGAATAAATATCCAGTGCTTTAGCTTAGTGACACTATCAATAATGCAACGACGAACTTCACTGCTTCTGTGATTTTCCATTAAGAAACATTCTTCTTTGCTTGTACTTGAAGCTGAGTCTTTGGATGAAACATATGCTAGCTAGCAGGTGAAAAATTATTTCATGCAAAGGCGAAAAGGGCTTTGTAACATATAATTTATTTGTTTTGTGCAGTATTTTGTATTGGCCGTGCAGAGGTGTATTATTTGAGGTAGATTGCATTTGTAATTGTGATTATTGAAGTTCAAAGCTAAAAAAATCTGTAAAGATATTTATCGTTAGCAAAATTAATTTATTATTTGCGCTCAGCATACATGCGGCGCTAATTTTTCTTATGCCTTGTAGCTTGGTAGCGCTGAGATATCGTGCAACACCTGATCATTCTACCACAGGTTCATGCTTAACTCTTCTGTAACTTCCAACGCTTGGATTGTAATCTTCAAATTATTAAGGCATTTCTTCCTTAAAATGTTTATGCCTTCTGACAAATGAAATATTTTTTTTATTATTGTTAGTTAAATTTCATTTGGAACTATCATTATGTACTTCGTTTTCTGACCCATAGTTTCATTACTATTTAATTTATATTTATATTAAGATGTCGCCAAACAGACAAGTTTAAGAGCAATCGTATTGTTACACAATGTCTGCTCTATATTTCTCTCTACTAAAGCTGTTGAGGCGGAAATGTTTTTAAAAGATTGTGTAGAAATCACTAATGGCCTCACTCGCAACGACAATAATTCATAGTATGTGCTCTTCAAATATCAAATAGCCAAAGCGGCTATTTTTAACACCAACCAAATTTCTTCTCGTATACTATGCTGTACTTCAAATGTTGATTTTATGTATTTCTATTATATTTTTGCGTATAGCACACGCCAAAGACAAAGCACAATGACGTTGGTAAAGGTGAACACAAAGCCAATTGCTTTTTAGTGTGACAGCTGTGCCGTTATGCCAGCCTATGCTGGTATGCCCGTTTCGGCATGAAGCATGCGTTCTGCGCCTTGCTTTTGCCTTTACGTTTGCTTGCCTTTGCAGTTTTTATAATTTGTTCTTTTTTTTTTTACTTAGTTAATTCTGTTTTCATGTTTTATTGTTTTAATGCTATTTTCTGCATTTTCGTTTTATTTCATGTATTTTTTTTAATACCTAATGGTAGTATTAGGTACAAAGTTACGGCAAGGGGCACACAATACTATTTAGTCTCCGCACCCATGAATACCCTATACATACGTGCGTTGAAGACAGCTGCTTTTAAATTATTTTATATTTGCCTTTAACACGTCATTGCGAAATTTTCTCATTATCACTTTTGCAATCGAATGAATGCTGACATATCGATGCTTTTGCGCTAGAAATACTCCTTGCATGCCTTTCGATCACTATTCTTATTTCTACAGTAGATTTGAAAAGAAGTAGGGAGGTAGCCTCTCCTCAAGTCTCACCAACAGTATGAAAGCAATAATTCAAATGCATTAATATTCAGTAAGAGGTAAAAGAAGAGAATTCAAAAAAGAAGTGGACATAAGTTTCCAGTTGGCTTTTTGAAGACTTTGAACTGCTAGTGATTGTTGACGGTAGAATCTGCAAAATATAATAGGTGTTCCAGCAAATTGTATAATAAATCAATCAGACTAGCCATTAGCGAATAGATTTGTGTGTGTACGTGATTTTTTTAAGAGAATAACAATATTATTCAGCCTACCTACGAAATTTCTGGTTTTTTGATCCAACAGGTTGCAGTAATATTTAATTGTTGGGAGTTTCTTTCGGTAAACATTCATCTACAATTCAGTCTCTTTTTTTCGAGGAAGGTAATGGTTATATTAAAAGTTTATAATATTTCAAATGTGTTTTTGAAAATTGTTTGTTAGATTGGTAACGGATTTCGCAAAAATCAATAGAAAAAATTAAATAGGTTTGAGCAGAAGGCATTTTTTAAAACGTTAAAGGGGAAAGAAACTACAATTTTTGGATTTCGTCAGTTCGTTACTGTGGTCAGAGGACCATATTTTGTACATGTAACTATAAAGATGAACTTAAAATAATGAAATTTCGGAATTATAAATCATATTTATATCAAATTCTGTGGAATAACCCAGTTAATTGTTACTTATAAACCAATGAGCTTGATGATGCGGGTTGGAAGTAAAACTACTCAAAGAAATATTTTGTATGTGCCCAATATTGATGAGGATTACTGATACAAGTCCTAGAAAAAGCTGAGATCGCAAATTGTTTAGGTCTGTAGCCACGTGTATCGGTCTGTAAGCCATATATATGAAATAAAAGTGTCATAATTGTTTGCGCTTGAATTCGTGCTGATGATTTTTTATGTTACAATTAAAATAATTTATTTACGTCTTTGTTATTCTAAGTAGTAAAATGCAATGATAATTTATTTTGCGCCCTGAATCGAAATGTTAGATGTTCTTGATAAAAAATTTTAGTGATCTGAAAAATCTAACGATGTTGTATATTTTAAAAATGCGAATACAGACATATTTTTTTGTTTAAGCTTTCTTTAAAAATAGTCAGTCAAGAGAGAATTCAAAATAAGATAGCTTTATAATCTAGCAGTTCAACACCAATGATGACGAAAGAAATTTTAAAAATGTTAAAATATAAATTAAAAGTTGTATATGATTTTTCTTCTAATTTATGTTTACATTTATGCTAAATGTTCTTATTTATATTTTTCAGTTAGAGATGTCGCATAACTAAACTCTTTCTCTCTTATGTTCTGTTTCATTTCCAGGTCCACCAATAGTAACGAAAATTGTGTGCTACTGTCATGAGGACGCCGTACAGCAGCAACAGCAACATATTTTTATTAGCAAATTACAAACAAGTCATTTGCCGTGACTTAATTTGATTTGTGCAAGTTCCTAGTTCCTAAAAAGAAATAATTTAAAACAACAAATATTCAACGAATTCATACTTAAAAAGATAAAGATTTTTATTATTTTGTTATTGTTAATTTTGGTTAATTTATGCTTAGTAGAGCAAGTCCATTGGCATTGTTCGAGCCTTTTTAATCATCTGCTGTGCACCTAGTTAATTTTATTTATTTATTTTTTATTTTTTGTTTTATTCGGTTAATTTTTTTTCCATACAATATTATTCAAGCTCAAGCAAAAATCACGCTTATACGCAGAGCAAAGAGAATTAATAAGCAGTATCCATTGAGCAAAAACATACACACATATTCAAGCACGTTAGACAAATTTGCTTGCTTGATGCAGACGTAGTTGTTATGACGCTGAATTGCCAATACCAAGCGAATAGTACGTAGTGTCAGTATCGAGTGCAAGTCGGACATTTCAAGCCGAAAGCAGCGAAGAACGCCACCAAACCTTGCAAAACATTAAAATTTGCTTCCATTTGAAATCGTGTACATACTTCTGATTCGACAGCAAAAGTATTTGTAAATTTACTGCACGGGACTTAATTGTACATACGGATAAGCCACGCAGTCAATCAGTTCAAGAAATCATCCATTGGCCCACACTTATTAAAACGCATCAAAAATTAAAATTTCGCTGACTCGCTCGCTCTCCGTTCAAGCACTCGCCTGAGGTTTTCAGTTGCTAAGCAAGAAATCATCAAAACTTCCATATCCTACAAAAAACTAGTTAACTAAGCAACCGCTACATCAAATTCAAGCCGTCCATTGCTTTGAGAAAATAAATAAACAAACAAATAGCAGAAAAGAAGCCGCAAATCAAGCCAAGCAACAATACACGCATTACATACACCGCATACATAGTGCACTTTACTAAGCCCAGCCATCAGCTTCCAAAAAGCGTTAGCACACCAGCAGGCCAAAGCTTAAGCGAACTTTGCAAGAAACTTTAACTTTAAGGCTGTCCGCAGCAACAACTAACATTGAGCTCACCACATTTGCACCCCCTTATTAGCAAAAGCATGGCAACGTCAACAGTGCGGACCGACATGAAATACGCAAGAGGGCGAACGAACACCGTTCATACAAAATGGACTTTACTCATAAGCGCCATTGTGCTCGTACTCTTGGCATGCACAACAACGCTAACACATGCGACACCTCAAGAACCGCAAGTACCGCAAGTACCGCAAGAACCGCAAAAACCGCAAGATCCGCAACAACCAAAAGCTCCGAATGCACAGCTTGCGGATGATATTAATTTGAAGAACAATTTCAAAAACGAGACGAATCAGACAAATACTCAGCCTTCTGACCCTGATAAACAAGTGGGGGTTTCTCACCAAACAGGTTCTTCGTTGAAGTGCGAAGAGGGCCTAGTCGTACCGCTGTGGACACCACTCGACAATCTTTCTGTTGGTGATCGTTTCGCGCGTGGTTTTGTTTATTTTCTATTCATGGCCTACTTATTTATTGGAGTTTCAATTGTGTCAGATCGCTTTATGGCCTCAATTGAAGTAATCACGTCGAAGGAGAAAGAGGTGACGATTAAGAAGAAGAACGGTGAGAAGCAAATTGTTGTGGTGCGCGTTTGGAACGAAACGGTGGCAAATCTAACGCTTATGGCATTGGGCTCTAGTGCACCGGAAATTTTGCTGTCGGTGATCGAAATGTTTGCGAAGAATTTTGAAGCTGGCGATTTGGGTCCGGGCACTATAGTCGGTTCGGCCGCTTACAATTTATTTGTGATTATAGCACTTTGTGTGGTTGTTATTCCAAATGGTGAGGTGCGTAAAATCAAACATTTGCGTGTGTTCTTTGTAACGGCCACCTGGTCAGTATTTGCTTATATTTGGCTCTATTTAATACTGGCCGTTATAACGCCAGGTTCAGTGGATATATGGGAAGGACTGTTGACTTTCATGTTCTTCCCAACAACGGTGCTGACAGCGTATATCGCTGATCGGCGCCTGTTGATTTACAAATATCTTGATAAGAATTACCGCATGAACAAGCGTGGCGTTATTGTGAGTGCCGAGCGAGAGAGCGCATTGGAGATGGACAACAAGGAGGCGGATTTACGTACAATGGGCGATGATTTAGAGGAGTCCAACTTTGAAGAAGCGCGACGTGAGTACATTTCATTGTTAAAGGAACTTCGCAAGAAGTATCCACAAAGTGATCTGGAGCAATTAGAAATGATGGCACAAGAGCAATTGATCAATCGTGGTCCAAAATCACGCGCGTTCTATCGCATTCAGGCAACGCGAAAAATGGTGGGCAGCGGTAATATAATGCGCAAAGTGGCCGAGCGTGCACAGAGTGACATGACCGAGGTGAAGGCGCAGCTGACACGTGTCAGTGTCGATGTCGAGGAAGAGGAAGCAACAGTGCGCGTGCTCTTTGAGCCCGGCCACTACACAGTAATGGAGAGTTGTGGTGAATTTGAGGTGCGCGTTGTACGACGCGGTGATCTCTCAATGTACGTCACGGTCGATTATCAGACAGAGGATGGCTCTGCCGAAGCAGGCAGTGATTATGTTGGCAAGAAGGGCACACTTACCTTTCCACCGGGTGTTGACGAGCAGCGTTTCAAAATCGAGGTAATCGATGACGACGTGTTCGAGCAGGATGAGCACTTTTACATTCGTCTCAGCAATCCTTCAGAGCCAGCCGTACTTTCTGTGCCAAAAGTGGCCACCGTTATGATTCTGGATGATGATCATGCGGGTATTTTCGCATTTAGTCAAAAGGATCATGAGCTTGTCGAGTCGGTGGGCACATACTCGCTGAAAGTACAACGTTATTCAGGTGCGCGTGGAAAAGTCATCATACCATACTGGACCGAAGATGGCACTGCTAAGGGCGGCAAAGACTTTGAACCACAACAAGGTGAACTGGTGTTCGAAAACAATGAAACTGAGTGAGTAAACTTATGTCTTTTCTTTAAAAACATTTTAAAGTAAATTATACCTTATCGTATTCACGTGACAGTATTTCTTTCTAAAATTAAATTAATCTAAAAACTCTAAGAGACACCTGATGGACTATGGACATGTCGACTGACATGGGCCATATTTCATTTTTTTTTACACTTAGTTGACTGACCAGCACATTTGGTTTGCATTTTATACGTTCCAAAACCAATTTAAATCGAAAATTCTTACTTACGGTACATTCTGAGCAGCAGTTCAAATCAAGTTTTCATTTTCACTTTAAATTTGTTCATTCCAAAATATTCATGTCTTAGAGACACAATAATGCCACCATCAACCTATGTTAAATTTTTTGGTATAATGGCACCAACTTGAAAATGTACCTTTAGAAATAACACCTTCATTGGGTATTAAAAAAAAAAATGAAAATGAACGCTAGGAAAAACTTAAAATTCTTACGAATAATCACAAAAGATTACCTAGTGCTTGAAGTCGAAGATTTAGAAAAGACCAACTTTAACTTTGTTGCCTAAACATTAAGTACAAAAAGTCAAAGTCGAGTTCGAGAATTTGGTTGAAGCGTTTTTTCCAATATTTTATTTTAAGAGTAATTTGATAATTCGTGTAGTGTTCTCACAAGGCGACATTGTGCGAACTATACTGGCTTGCTTGTTCTCTAGAACAAAAGAAATATCATTAACAGTTTTTGAGTAGTTCATGCCCGAACTCTGAGTTATTCTTTTTTCCATACGTGGTTATGCAGAAATTTAACAGAGAATGATGCTATGCTTGTGCGAAGTAGTAAGACATAGGTAACGTAGCTTACAGATTTGAACATTCATTCGACCAAAATCTTTGTGTTCTACTTGGCTCATTGCAATTTTGCGAAGCATTTAAGAAATTTCTTTCGTTGATTTCCGTATCGTATGCCAGTTCGCTGTATTGTTACCAGTGATGCAAAAAAAAAAAATTATTTTTTTTAAAGCTTTTAATTTTCCTGCTTTTTGTGTAATTTTGACGAATTCTCTTAAATTTTTTGCTTTTTCTTTCAAATAATGTCTTCCTTTCATCATCAACGCTTTTATTACCTTTTCGCGGTTTTCATTAAGTTGCAAAGTTTATATTGTCTTTGCTGCCAAGCTAGTCGTTAAAAAAAATGATTGCAAAAAACAACAACGCTGTTTCCACAGCTCATCTGAATAAATACATGAAATACTGTTTTAAATGTAAATATAATCAAAACTATAAAGTGTGCGTATAAAAAGTTAACGAATGCAAAGGAAAGAGATGTTGAAAATTTCCGTTATTACTAGGAAATGCCACAACCAAAGTAAACACGCACACAATTTGTTCGATCAATTTGTTTGGTCTTTTTTTATTTCTTTAAATTTTCATTCATTATAAATTAGTATTTCCATTTTCATTTAATTAAATTTTTTTCTGCTTTCTTGAAGAATTTATTTGACTAATAAAAATTTACATATTTCGCTGTGCCCTGACGAAAATTAATGCGTTATTCAAGGTGCCTGCATTAGCTTTGTGGAGGTGTTTGCGTGGAAAATGCTAATAGACTATTTGATTCATTTCTGCATAATCGCGACTGATTTGCCTTAAAGATGCCTGTTTTTGTTTAAATTTATTTAATTGTCGGCAGTTTATTCTTACGCTATGGTAATGTTGCCGTTATTGTGACTTCGTCGCAGTATAGCAACTTATTCGTAATTGTTTGCCCGTAGTTCTATCGTATCAGGCATGTATCAGATGTATTCAGTAATATTGGAGTTCCCAAAAAGTTCTGTAACAAATAGCGGTAGATGGCGTTAAGACAGTATAGTTTGATTAATATTTATTACATCTAGTAATTCAATATTGCGAAAAAGCATAATGTTTATAAAAGAAATTGTTAAAACTAAAGTTTTACGCGTACAAATATTTATCTATTTTGAAATTCGTGGTTTTAATGTTAATCTCTTTATAAGATGCTTAGAAAAATTTTTGAGTATATTGAGAAGTTCCTGAAACAAAAAAAAAATAAATAAAATTAATAAAGGGTATGCGAATTTCTAATTGAGAAGATATGAATGCAAGTCTGGTTGACGAAAAACTCAAAAATACTATGAAATTGTTGAAAAAATTTAAGAAAACTATTATAGACAATATTATATACAAAACAAGCAACAGCTCTGTAAACTATGCCAAAGCCCGGATTGATAATAAAAAGAGACATGTGTGATGAATAGTAGATTGGAAAGGAATTGTTTATTATGAGCATATGCAATCCAATCATATTGATTTCTTCCATTTTCTATAAACAATTAATGAGCAAGAAGAAGACAACTTAATTAAAAAGTGCCGAATAAAGATATTCAGTGCGATTATGACAACGGCCGAGCACACACATCGCTGAACCCCGGGTGTAACTGAGAGAGCTTCGAGGGGAACTTTCGTGCATCCAAAAACATTCACAACAA
>JXPQ01017190.1:44973-56921 GCA_001014675.1 Ephydra gracilis
AAAAAAAAATCGCTCTGCTGAATTTACCCAGTTATCTGCTGCTATGCTCATTTTGTTTTATTAGCGCTTTCTTTACAAGTATTCGTATTAAGATTACCAATGCTGCAGTTATTTCGAAATATTGCTAAATAAATACAACGTAAGCGTTTGGTCGTATTCCATGGATATTTTTATTGTTTAACAAAATTTAATAAAATACAAATACAAATTTGAAACGAAATTCATTCAGTGCTATATATTCCACGTTTTGCTACAAAGTCATAAAACTTTCATAAAAACGTTAAATGCCTTCTAACACAGCCTTTTCATACAAAGCCAATGGCTTTGGCAAAGTGCATATGAGTTTTGACGGTACGTTTGTAACATACAGAACCAGTCTCCAGTAACCGATTGTCATATACACTGATATCATCAGCATCAGTACAGGAGTTGATTAGACGTGTATATCCATGCGTCCGTATCCAAAAACTAAATGAAGGACTTCAGCTATATCAACAAAATTTGGTACACACATTCTATGCAAAAAGTGAAGATATTTCGGGTACCTCCGAACAGACATATAGATATATATATATTTATTCAAAATTATAGATGTAAGTCTACTGCAGCCGTAACAATTGATAATTTTCATTGGAATTCTAAAATCAAGCAGAATTTGAAGGCATGTAACCCTGTCCCAGTAATGGACATTACTTATTAAAAATTAGAAATACCATCAGTACACCTTTAAAATCTGAAAAGTGTATTTAGATAGAATTTTCCAGGGTTATCACTTCAATTTAACGAAATTTCATCATACACTAGACATCAATATAATTAAAATGTGTACCAAAATTGAACTTGATTGGCTAAAAATTAGAGGTACCTCCAGTACAACTATGTGGTCCCAACGAAGACTATAATACCGAATTACACATAGTAAGCATTCAAATTGCACGAAATTTCTTCAAACACTCAACAAAAATATATTCCATGTGTGTACTGGAGGTACCTCCAGTACACTCAATGGAAGCCTTAATGCAGAATAACGCACATTTAGCATTTTGATGAACGAAATTTCAGTATTGAGTGAAAATAATAAAATCAAAATGTGCTCCAAAATGATATCTCCAGTACACCCATGTACTCACGCAAAAGGCCTTACTGCTGCATCATTCACCAAAAAGTTTCTTGTAATTTACGTTATAATCCAGAGTAATTTAAAGTTTTTCGTTGTTTTTTATTTAGAAATCAAGGGTTGTGTATTATAATTTCAGCCTAAGCCGACTGTAACCTTTTTACTTGTTTCAAGTTGGCAATAGACAAGAACACGAATAAGAAGCAATAAAAGGCGTAAATAAATGTACGCTAAAGTAATGCCAACACGCACGCTTGCATACAAATTGAAAAATTTCACATACGCCACGTAGGCGCGCTAAAAAATATTCATTAATGCAATCAGCGAGCGTACGTTCTTGAAACTGCTAGTTAAATGCGTGCGAGCTGTAAGCAAAACGTTTGCATCTTAGACCGAGTTGATTAATTTATTCTACATGACCCAAAAAAGTGTAAAAACGCATTTCGACAAATTAGGCCAAACGAGCAATATTTGCCTTGCGCCCAAGCAACAACAAAACAGCGAACTGCCAACACACAGCACCCACATAAATGAGTTGTGCTTAAGTCAACATGTGAATATAGCTCTAGGGAGTATAGTTGCTTAAGCGTCGAAAAGCTGCAAACATATTAACAAGCAGTTTGCGTGCTATTTGTGAATTGTTTGTGGCCCAATAATGCCGTGGCACATTAACCACCGCAACAATGTGTAAGCTATGCACAGCGCGGCACTAGTTTGAGGTAGGTTGTTGTAAGTCAGTTGCTCTGTTGTGTGTACCATAGTCAGAGTCATATATTGGTCACTGTCTGTGCGACTGAGTTTTGCGAAAGCCAAATCTAATGGTCAGCACAAACATAACGAAATGTCTAATTAAAATTAGCATTGCCAAGAAATCATTTTGCAAAGCATATTCTTTTTATATTCCGCCATACAATTTTTGTATTTCATTTAATCTTATATTTTGCTTTCGTTTGGCGGGCATTAAATGTGTTTTACGAGCTATAGTGCGCTGCTGGCACATGTTTATTAATTAAATAGCACATTACCTGCCGGTCTTTCTCCTAGCTGCAGTTATTTCACTTAAAAAAATTTATTTATATGCCCGTTTCAGTTTTGTGTTTATTTATTTGCTATGGCTAAACGAAATTTTGTATTTTATTTGGCTTAGCATCAGCAGCCAGCGGGCATGTGATCAATACGCTCTGCTTATGCCACAGCCCGCCATATATTTTAATTTGATGCCACATATTGTTGCTTGCAGTTTATTTAAAATTTTCATTTCATTTGCTTCGTTTTCGTTTTTTGTTTTGTTTTTTTGTTTTTTTCCTTTTTGTCACTATTAAGTTTTGTGCAAATAATTTTCAATGTCAACATGTCTGCGATAATTGCCAATAGTCTTGTACGCCAAGCTGGTAGTCATTCAGCTTGCGCCGCACAGCGAGTTGGCCTTAAATTCTGTATTGAATGTTTTGCAAATTTATGACGGACACAACATGTGCATGGCTCATGAAATTCATATTTATTTAAAGCACTGAAATAAATGAAATACTGCATATTATTTATAATTGTTTGTGCAGTACTTGTGCTATTTTTGAAGCACCTATTCAGTTCAATTTATTGTCTTTATCAGTCGATTGCATGTAACAGCACTCAATTGCGCTAAAAGTGCATTCAAATCATTAAAAACTATTTCAATGTTTATCAAAATATTGGTACATGTGGCTTCGTGCGTTCACCAACAATCTCTTAGAGCACTGGCCATAGTTAACGTAAGCTTATTGTCGCATTCTCCATGACAACAACATAAAGTACTTTGTATCTACTTACAAACAGTAGCTTAAGCCTTTGTCTTCCTAAGCTCTAGCGTCACCAAGAATAATAATATTTAACTGGAAATGAAACTAAAGATTACTCTGAAAGCAATGGAATAGTTGAAAGCTTGCCAGAAAATAAAAAACAGAATTTTTAAGTCGCTCAAAACGCCGGACCTGTTTATGGCGCTAAAGCATGGACGCTTTCAAATTCGGATGAGCATAAATTTACTGTTTTCAAAAGATAAATCCTACGTAAGATGAATGAATAATTAATAGCTATCGGAAATGCATCATGTATGAAATCTTCAGCGGTGTTGGCATAGTCAAAAGTATTAGAATGCGCCATGCCCATGAATACAATTTGTGATGTTGTTCAAAAGTTGGCAAAAAACCCAGAAAACTGATTTCAAGCGATTTCTGCGATCTGCGTATTCGTCTTACATGTTATTTGATTTTGACCTGCATAAGCTTAACGAATTCTTGACTTCGGTTAACAGATTACCTCCCTCGTCTTAGCACAATTTAACAAAACTCTAATAAAAAATTACCTTTAAATTACATTATGCTGCCATCACAGTTCAGTTTAAAATTTGATTTTGAGAGCACGAGTTCCAACATATGAAAACCTACACACACACTCACAATATTTGCCATATATCTTTATATTTTTGCAGTAGAATATTTATAAAAGTATTTCGTTTGCATTAACCAAACAAAGCGTTGAATGTCATGCAAAAAAATTGCCTAATAATCTGCAACACAAAAAAAAAAAAACTTTTTCATGTCACAACGGACACAAGGGACACCAGGGACAACCCTTTATAGTTATTACTGTTTTAGGTCCGTGGACGGCTTCCGGTCTGTTCACTTACTTCCATATTAACCTTGTTCATTGTATTTTAAATAGCTAAAATCAATTGGGTATGCACCTTTATGTACCGCACAATGTTCTTTAACACTTGCACAGTGAATTGTGTCCCTTCTTCAGTTTTTTCTGGACGTGTTTAAAGTTTTACAAATTGCCACTTCCAAGAAAAGAAGCAAAAAAAAGACATTATGCCACTATTTAAAGACCCCTCGTAAACGTATCTCACACAAAGTTGCAGGAAAAAAGACATAAATTTCAATTTAATAAAACAAACAAAAGCAACTTAAGAAAGTTCAACGGCAAGAAATCAAATAAAGATAAAACTTTTCGTTAGCTTTAACCTCATATTTGCTAAAAGCATTCACAAAATTTAAGACACAACAAGCAAAGCGCGCATTAAATAAGCAATGCAATAACAGTGAAATATTAAAAAGATAAGTACTTACAAAGGCAGCAAGTGAAAGGACACTTAATAAGGAGAATAAAGCAGAAGAAACAAAATATGATATCATTGCTGACTGCATGAATTTTTCGCATACCATGTCATTTTCATTCATTGGTGTTCATTGCCGCAGGGAACAGTGTAGGTAGCGCTAAGAAATGTCAAATATTTTTGCTCATTTCTTGTATAAAATTTTTGTGTGAAACTTCTGACGTGTCATTTTGTTAATGAGGCTACGTAAGATTGCGTCAACACGTTGCACAATGTAAAGGTGCTTGTGAGGATTGCGTTCCGCAAAATTTCGTAAATAGGGTGGAGCGAAATAATGCAAAACTCCGCAAAAATTACAAAAAATCTTAAACTACAGAAAATACAATTTTTCATTCATCATTGAAGTTATTTGGAATTTAAGGCACCATATAAGCAACTTGTGCAAAAAAATATCAAGAAATTATGTTAACTAAAAAATGTTACAATTAAAGCATTTCTAAAAAAAAAGGCTGTCACGAACTTGCTTTCGACGTATTGTCACCCTCTTTTATCTATTATTATTATTTTTTTGAATATTTAGATAATCTTTCTTACCAGAAAACAGTTCAAGTTCAATTGATTAAAAAAAATAAAATACCCGGTCACAATTAATTAGATTCATCGATAAAATGCCAGATTTTTTTTAACATCTTCATGTTTGCATTTAATGAAGTAACATAAACTCGAAATTAAATTTAACTTTAAATTTTCAATTTAAAAATAATAAAAATTGCAAAAATTCTTTAAAAAATTACAAATGTTAAAGCACGCGTATATTTTCTTGGATAAATGTCAAGTGCTGGTCTCGATAATAAAGCGCAAATAAAAATAAATAATATTAGTAATGGTTTTTAAATAACATCAATCATTCTAAAATTCAAATAAAAAAATAAAAAATAAAAGCCAGCGTTTATTTCCTTAGCTTTAAACCTAAAGGAGAATGCTATAATAAAACGAAAAGAAAATGATCAGTTGGGCTGTTCCATAGAACGGACAGCTGCAAAGGCTCACATAGGAAATACCTCTTAACATAAAACTTTATTTTAATATTTGAAATAGTTGCTTTCGATATTCACTTCAATTTTAAAGAGGACTTTATTTTTGGCCTCAAAACAGGCCTCAATTTTAGAAATTCCATCTTTATTGTTACAAAATTTCATTATCTTAAGTTTTAAGAAGAGGAAAACTCAGCAGGGGGCAAATATGGAATATACGGTGAATTAGGCAACAATTCGATGCTTATAAAATACAATTTCATCATCATCGTTTTGATTCATTTTTTACAAATTGCAAAAATCTGATGAAACAGCAATTTCTTTTTCTTTCAAAAGGTGTCCCTGAAGCTCAACAAAACGTTTATGTAATAGTAATTGTTGATAGCTTCTCTCCATTCTAGATGCACGATGAATATGAGACCACCAAAATACTGTTAGGCTAATGGAGTTTCTTCACCACATGCATTCCACTNAATGCATTCCACTATAATGACGATTGTTCTGAGTCTGATGTGAAACGTTGTAGCTATACCTCTCTATCGTCACATATCGACACACGGATTCTACTTTATGATGATTGTGAGCTCACGCGAGTACGCACTGCGAAGAAAGCTTCCGCATATCCAAATTTTAGTAAAACTTGCTTTCCCAATATATGACAGGGACCTCGAACCTAATCACATCCCATTTGACTAATTTTGATTGACATCTGATTAATGCATCACATAAATTTACTACAGCTATCTCTGATTTTCCTGCTATCTTGCCCATTTATCCATGATACACTAAAATATTCGTTCCATATCATACATGAAATTTCGTTCAATTTAAACATGTTTGTGACTAAGTTGGACACGTTTCTAATAATTTGAATCCAACCAAGTGCAATGCTGCCATTCCTACAAGACATGATCTAAACTATAATGTACCGCATAATACAATGAATTTTGCTGCCTTATTTTGCACAAATCCCTCATTTTGGATCACATCTGCTTATCTTCGATTCTTGCATTTTTATTAGAACTTGTTTTTAAAAAATTTCGTTCGATTCAATTGATTGATGTCAAATTTTACTTGAACGCCAAATTTTCGATCACAATTGTGTGCTGGCACTTTAGTTCGTTTTCTTGCAACCTAACACACATTCTCACGATAATTTGTTAATGCAAATTATGCAATTTTGAGGATTCATGCATGCTCATAAAATGTATGTTTTGAAATAAAAGTGTTCTGGCGGCACACAAATTATGTGTCAAATATATTCAAACTTCAATCAATAACATTTTCAAGGTTTCTGCAAACTGAATTTCATTAAGATAGCCCAGAACTCGTTTCCAGTTATGGTCAACGTAGAGATATATGGACTTGGCTTGGTGTGCTGCTCGAAGCAGTGCTGATCACACCGGTATATATTTAAGCAATTTTGTTAGACAATCGTTGGCTGAATTGAAGTTTTGTGCTTTTGGCCTACAAATTAGAGGCTTGGGCAATCATAGCTTGATTGTTTTTTTGAGAAAGACTAATCTGCTGAAGGCGTCACAAAAATACGAACCTGTTCACGAAGATTACGAAATAATTAAAAGCCTTCAAAACCTTCAAAGTAGATGTAGAAGGAAAGAAATAGATTTTGTGTGTGTCATGATTGAAATATTAACTACTGCAGCTTGTAAGGGGCTCTAGCTTTAAAAACAACAATTTGAAATTAATGAAAAAAATTTGTTTTAGATGTATTATGGGACTGTTAAAATCCAATGAAATATAAAATGAAGAAAGATAATAAATCAAAACAAAAAATTTAATAGTTTAACTTAATTGCTCAAGCAATTGATGTTGGTCTGTTGATTGCTCCTCAATTCACAATCCACATTCTTTTTCTAATTTACACTGTACTATCATCTAAAAGAAATTAGTTTTAATTTCTTATACTTATTAATGAGCATTTCTTGTAAGGAATTAAGTAATTGCTGCTCTAAATTCATTGTTCACAACAGAGTTAAGTAGGCACTCTATGCTTTGCCTGCCACATTCAATTACTCGATTTAATTGCATTACACTAATCACCCGGACAGGCAATACAATTTAATTGATTGTGTTATTAAATGGCTTAAGTGATTTCAAATCCAACAATTATATTTTGAATTTAAAGTTAATTTCATTTATTTCATGTTATCTACACTTGTATTGGTATTTCGCAAGATTGCAACTTTACGTATTTCCCAAAAATTCGCGCGCTTAGCTATCGAGTGAGGATTGCGTGAATTGCATTATTTATCATTCAAAAGAAAATATTTGTGATATTCATTTAATTTATGTAGCGCTGTTTATTTTCCTGAACTTTTTGCTTGCATTTGAGCGGGCTTTTGACTGTGTAAACATAGCGTGCAATGTTTGTAATTCCCATTATTGTTGTCATTCTAAATGAAGCTAGGAGTGTTTGTGCATTGTAAAATCAACATGTGGAGTACAGCAGCTAAACTGAAAACAAACAAACACTAAAAATGGGAAGAAATCAGATACACGAATATCACAGAAACTAAGCTACGCTAAGTACTCAGTCGCAAGTGTGTTCCTTTAAGCGCAGGCAAGTGGTAGCAAATAATGCAACAACAACCATCAGCTGCGTCCAAAAGTTGCCGCTCCTAAAAAATTTATTTCAAAAAAGACATTTTCTCTATTATTTTATTAAAGCATATGCTTTTTAGCGCTAGCATTGTTTTTTGATTTGGCGCTGCTTTTGTTTATTTTCATATTGCTGAATTTTTTTAGCTCATAAAATTCAATTTTTCACTCATTTCTGAACTATTACTAAATAATTTACTTAGAAAAGATGCTTTCATATTGATGTAGGTGTTAATGTCCGTCCGAGTGACGCGTTGCTGATTCAATTTTTTTCTTTTCACGTATAATCGTTTGGTATTTTTTTTTTTCAATTTTAATTAAAATTGTTCGCTCTTAATGTCAAACTGAGTGAAGCATCAAAACAGCAACGGTATTATTGCAGACTCGGCTGCCCAGCTAATGTGAAGGCAACGCTGCGGCATAAACAACATTTTGTTGCTCTAAATTTAGCATTAATAGGCAATAATAGCAAAATAATGTGATTACGCTGTAGAAACTTTTTTTGGAAGCAGCTGTACGCCGGCGATAATAGCATACATAAATCCAATTAAGCTGCTGCTTGATTGATATTTTGCTTCAAACAAGAGTTTTTCAATTAAAAATTCATTTAAGAATGTTTCAAATGACAACCGAGCAATCTGTATAGAAGAAGCCTTTAATAAATGCAATGTTTACGCAATTTATTGCCTTGACCGTGCCTATTCGCACATACTATTTTAGGCCGCGTGCGGTGCTTGGAGTATCAACATATATTCCAGATCAATACAAATTTACTTAAGTTATTATACAAATACACATAAATATGCATTATATTCATTGTAGTAAATGTTTTGTTCTTTGCACGTACAACATTTATTAGATTTAATTACCCGCATAACTTCAGCGTTGCTGCTCTCATTAAATTTTATATAAATTTTAATTTAAAAATTAATGCATTAACAATATAAAAACGCAAATAATGTATGCTTACAAATTGTTTTATTCAAGTAAACAAAAATACATCTAACTGATATAATCTGCTTAAATAGCTGTTGCCCGTTGACGTATTTACATTTCCGTGCTTCATTTAATTGCACATTACTCATACGTCGTGCTGTTCGTTTTAAGCTCTCTAAATGATTATCGATTGTATCTCATTTGCTTTTATTTTTTAATTTAAAGAAAATTTCGTTATTAAACCTTAAAGAATAATTTATTAATAAGAATAAGGAATGCGATTAAAGTTCAAATAAATTGTACATAATTAGTCTGACGCTGAAGTGTTGAGCTGTTCGCTTTCTATCATGTTGAATATTTTCAACATGGTGCTGCCCTGGGTGCGTAACATAACGATAAATAATTATAAATTGCGCAAAATTGGACACTGCACAAGACAATATACGAAAAATGCGCATAGATATGAAATTACAAATTTGTTGTCGCCTATCATACAATATCGCACACTAGCTTATACAATGGCGCATGGCTAGAAATACTGTTCGCCAGAGTTGGTATATAAGTGGCAAAGTTCTAGAGATACACATTTGTATCAAGAAAAAAGTACAATTTTTTGCTTGCATATTAAGTTAAAAGTTATGTAAACTAACCTGGAGCATAATAATAATTTTTAATGTAAAGTGATAAAAAATTGTTTTCATGAGAAACTTTACAGAAAATAATTATGTTACTTGTGTTGTCTAATTTTATTAAAACCTTCAAAAGTGTATTTCTTTGTATCCTACTTAGGACCCTGTAAAGCAAAAGCCTAAGGGCCTTGAAATACTAGACCATCTCCAGAATCCATTCAATATTAGGTTTGTCACATTGGTAACAACTGAAATTTTTGTTAAAACTATGCAAAAATTATTTTGAAATTTATTGCTTTTTGGGTAGTTAACATTAAAAATGAAGTTTTGGCAATGTGTTTAGAAATTTATTCATTGCTTGAACATTTAACAAAGTACCCTTTTCTGTTTTAATTGATTTTAATTTAATTTTCTTTACGAAATTAAAGCTGCAATTGAATCCAAAGGCATCAAGTGATGCAATTATCTTACACAATTTTATTTGTCATGTTTCAATATTCCAATTCCAGGTGACAAAGCTTAATTCCAATTACAGTATTTAAAGTAAATGTGCAATGAAAAGAGTATATTAATGGCAAAAAACTCATATTTAATGTTATATAAAACTTGTTTTGACAGTATGCTTGTAAACAACCAGCTGCTGCACACCTTAGTAGAATACTGATCTTTGCAAAGGATAATTTTTGTAAAAGTTTCATAATTCTAACTGCATTAATTCAGATTAGAGTTAGTAGAGCAATTGTTTTATGTTGATCCTAAAGAAAAAAACTTCTCAAATGATATTTTGTTTATTTTTAATTTTTTTTTTTTAATTTCTGTGTGACTAGATTCTAATATAAAAACCTAGTTTTTTGTTTAATGCAACAATAGACTTTTTTTTGTTTCAAGCTGGCTGTAAAGCGGTCATCCGCATACTACTTCTGCTTCTGTTATATTGTATTTCAACATTATTCAATTTTCTCCAAACTCAAAATATTCTCTACATAAATGTCCATTCTAAACTTCTGCACTTTATTTTATGAATACCGGATCCTTCTTCTATTAAAATGAATTGACTTAGGCATTTTAAGATAAGTTTATTATTATTTTCAATCGATTACCATCAAAATTATCTCATTGCAACATAAATACAGAAAAAATTTAAAATAAAATTAAATTTTTCACTAATATCAATGTTTAAAATAATATTTCTATGCAAATCCAATTTTTTTGACCAAAAACTAACTTAATAATAATCGCATTTTTTACCATTTTTAATTGAAATAAATTCAATTTGAAATAATCGTATTTAAAAAATAAAGTTTTAGGATCTTTTATATCAAAAAATAAAATTGGTTGAATTTACTAGTACCAAATTCCAACAAAGACGTATCAATACACGTATCAAGCTGATCAATTTAAATTAATACTTTAGTAGACTAGGATTTACTAATTGAGTAATTGTTATGCATTAAACTTAATTTACAAATATACCATTTATTTATTTAGTTTTTCATATTTCATGACCGACGTTTGTACTGCAGCTACGCGAAAAATTGATTCAGTGTACAACGCGTATATAATTCATTAAAAAACCAAATATTAATGCAATAGTCTACGATTTTCTCATTTCTAAGGCCTATCGAGAAGTTTGAAATTTAAGAATTATTTCGAAAGCGTTGATAGTCAAATTGAGTTAAATTATATACACAAATGCTTACTTTTAATAAGGAAAACATGTCGATGCATTTAACAGAATTTTGAATGCTATAATGGAAGAGTAAAATAAAATTTATGTAAGACTACTTCAAAATCATAAGACTCTTTGCCACGCCAGCTGTCCCAAGTGATAATTGATAATAGAAGACATAAAAACTATTGAAAAAGTTGATATATTGCAAAAATGTATTCCATGGGATTTAAATTTCAATTTCATTTGAATTATACTCAATTAAATGGAATTAGAAAAAAAAAAACGATTAAAAGAAATACATAAGCACAAATAGCTATTTCGTTTGCCAAGCAAACATTTAATGTAATGTGTGCCGACAACGATACAATTTCAAAGCAAAATGCCGAAATCAACACAATCTTCGATCAGATGTATTTGCTTTGTGATAAATCATATGCACAAATATCTGCTTCAATTTATTAATTTTTTTAGCGTTCAATGAATATTTCTCTAAGATACGACATGAAGTCGGAAAGAAATTCACCTCATGCATTAAATACTTTGCACAAATTTAGAATACCCTTTCGAAAGAAAAGTATTAAAATAAATAAGTATACAATTTATTTCATATACAAGGAAAATAAAAGATTTAATTTGGTTTCAGTCGACATTANAAAATAAAAGATTTAATTTGGTTTCAGTCGACATTATTTATATGCTCTTTAGAACAGGAAGTACTTTGAATTTATCAGTGAAAGGTAAAGGATTCAACAATTTGGAAAAATAAGTTGTTGCTAAATTTTTGATATAAATAATTTAATAAATTAAAAATATCAGTTTTTCCTCATTTTTATTTATATATATATAT